>CM062285.1:19067097-19279597 GCA_031216635.1 Dissostichus eleginoides
CTTGTATTTTGTATATACTGTGATTATAGAACAACATAAAATATAATGAATTTTCATTGTGGGTTATACAAGAATATATTTGATTATATTTGATTATAATTAACTTTCGTTTTAATTATTCAACCTAATATGGAGACCTCAACAACATTTAGCCTACTCTTTACGACAAGATTCTTCACAACAAAAGGGTAAAAAATGATAGATCTGCATTTTACTGGAGTTGCCTTCAGTAAAATCCTATGTTATGTTATAATTTCTTTAGATATTTTATCTCATCTATCGATCTAAAAATGTCAGAAATTAGTGGATAATGCTTGTTATTATTTCCGAAATGCCAAGCATATCATTTCAACAGTCTAAAGCTCAAAGATATTAACTTCAGGTCAATATATAAAACAAGGAAAAGCATAAAATCTTCAATAAAAATAGTTACAACTAATGGATCAATCAGGTAATGTTGAAGCTATATTCTGTTGAGGACTTTGATAAAAGAAGCACCATTTTCCCTGATGAAAACCGACACAGCAGTTCAACACTAAAGCTCATCCTTCCTCTTCTTCTGCTCCTTGTGGAAGACCTTCCATCCGGCTGCTTCCTCCAGCTCAGCTGGATGTTGTCATCCAATCCCTGGATCTTCATCTGCTGTTTGATCTGAATTAAAAACACTCCATTATTATCACTCAGAGAAAGAGATTATTTATTTATAGTTGATATAGTGTAGTTTATACAGTATTTATATCTAGTTGTAACGATGTAAGCACATCTGCATGAATCACACTCTGTATGAACTTCTCTTCAGTACAAATATTGCGTACACTGTTGTGTATTTTGGAACCATTGTTCATTCTCAAGGCTTAAGGAGATCATGAGATCAGTTACTCGACAAGCCCCCAGGAAGTGCGCGGGCCGTTGAATCCGATTTTTGGAATGTCTATTGGCCAAACGGTGCTACTACACTTTCCATGACATCATTAGAGTCTACAAGTTGTAAAAATGTGCGAAAAGTCTGAATCCAGAGGTTTTTTTCTCTCCATTCATTTGGCTGAGCCGAGAGCTGGAGATCGGAGGCGGGGCATGCTATATAAGTGTAACCAGTCTTTCAGGCGCGTGAAAACTGGACCAGTATTCCAGGTTCTTAAAGGATGGGTAATAAATGAAGTCGAACACCAGAGTGAATGAAGTGACTACTGAGATTTTATAAAGAAAAAAATATATATATTGGCACAGGAATAAACAACATTATTCTAAATAATTCCAATTGTTTTTCAAGCGCTTGACACTTGGGTGTACCCCAAATAAAATAAAATAAACCCCCAAAAGAAAATAGTTCTTTGTTCAGTTCCTGTAAGGTCCTCTCAAAATCCGACCACTGGTCACTTCAGGGGGCTGAACACTCTCCCTTCCCTCACCCCTCTCCCCCGTGCCCCCACTGGACCTGGACTTTAACACCCCACACACACTTAGACACTCAATTCCAGCACCAGACACGTTTTTACGCTGCTATGGACAGTCTTGCACTAATGTACATTTCTCAAAGATATTGAAGTGACTGTTATGTTGTATATATTGATTGTTGTGCTTTTATTATGTCTTAATGTGTGCATATTAGGGATGGGGGAAATAATCGATACAGCATAGTGTCGCGATACTTTGCGTGGCGATATTGTATCGATACACGGATGCCAAGTATCGATATTTTATTATATAAACTTTTTTTACATTTTTTTTTATATAAACTGTAGTATATCCCTCCGAAAGATGGTTAAACATAATCATAACACATTTACATAAACTATTCATATTGCAAATACATTTTTTAACCAGGAAAGGAAGACGGACATGGATATGAATCATGTGATTTGCAATATCGCAATATATCGTATCGCAATACTTAGCATATCGTAGAATCGCAATACTATGGTATCGTGGCTTAAGTATCGCGATAGTATCGTATCGTGGGGAGCCTGGTGATTCCCTCCCCTAGTGCATGTGTATACATGTGTCTTTTGATTGTGTAAATATAGGTATATACATATTTTTATATATATTTGTTTTTGTATTCAGGATTGTGGGAACGGTAGGCACGGCTGCAGGGAGTGGAAGCAGAGCGCTGAACACACACAGGAAATACGGCTCTTAAAACAATGTCATTCTTACCGATACAAATGAAATGGAGGAATCGTAACATTTTTAACGGCAGGGTATCGCGATACCTTTCTAGTATTGGTGCACCGTGCAACACTACTTCATACTCTAGTCTAGAGTCTACATGTATGTGCAGGGCCGTCCCTTCCCAACATGAGGCCCCACGCAAAGTTATATGATGAGGCCCTCTGTTTCACAACCGTCGACGGGGGGGGGTGCTAGTGGAGCCTCGCAGCGGCGAAACCATGCCGCGCCACACTAATTGTGCCACATAAGCGCATAGCTGCGCCGCATTTTCGGCTCAGTTGAGGCACCCTCCGCAAGATGAGGCCCCCTCCGCAAGGTGAGGCCCCACGCAGTCTGCATCGGCCTGTAGGGAGGGACGGCCCTGTGTATGTGTACCATTATTTATTCTTTTGTAATTTGGTGACAGCTTGCTAAGTGTTATTATTGTATTAGTCAGGCTGTCAATTGAATCAAATATTTAATTGAGATTAATCGCATGATGTCCATATTTAACTCGTTGTTAATCGTAAATTAATGCCACATTTTGTGTTTTTTAACAGAAGAGGATTAGGGCCACATGTGAAACCTTTCTTTAATTCTGAGGGAAAAAAATCGATTTTTAGAAAGTCTCAGAATTCAGACTTTTTTTCGCCAAATTCTGAGATTACAGTCAGAATTCTCAGCTGTTCTGGTACTGGTGTAGGGTTAATTTCACATCTTGAGATCAATATTGTTTCATCTTGTTTAAAAGTAACTGGAACTTGAACAAATGATTTACCTTCACCAACATGTCATTCTGCAAAGCCTCGTCGTTCAGATTCTGACCGGAGTCCGTGTACTGCAACCTCACTTTGATCACTTGCTTTGAAACAACTTTAAAAAAAAAGAAAAGAAAAATGCATCAGTCAAAACATTTACTGTTGCTTCTTTCTGAGCATGTTTTCCCTGCAGAATCTCTTTTTCAATAATATCCATAAGAACACACCACTCAATAAGATCATGACTTTCAAATGTTTTTGTCCGGAATGTTGATAACTTGTTTTTGTAAAATTATGTTTGCACATTTGATGTTAACATTTATCTAAGTACTATATGAGTCACGGGTTACCCTTTAGGACATGGGTCGGCAACAGGCGGCCCGCGGGCCATTGGTGGCCCGCCAGCAATAATATTTGGCCCGAAAAATTATTTTGAGAATAAAAATAAAATATTATTTTGAGATTTTTTTTTTTTTTTTACAATATCGGACCGACAGTCGCACATATAGGCTATAATGTCCGAATAGAGAATCTACCTACACCTGAAGAATGCTTATTGTACTTTTATCCATGTTGAGAGTGAATGACACACAGCACAGGCACAATCTGGCAGCGGGGTGCACTGACGCTGCTAGTGGATCAATAAGTAGGTGGACAGCGCGTGGTGCCAACAACCACATGGTTTGTGGTTTGAAAAAAATAACACCAGCTCACTAAATAATTCAAACGTAATGTTTACTTATATGCAGTGCTCGAAATGGGGGTGAGCCAGGGGGAGCTTGGCTCCCCTAAAGAGGGGGGGAGCTCCCCTGAAGGCCGATTTTGAGATAAATAGGGGGAGCCCAAAAAAATCTCTTGCATATTTGTGTCACAGATTAGAAATGTTGAGTTTCTGTAAATAAAAGTTCTTGAAATAAATAATAGTCATTGTTCATTACAGTTTCTGAATATTTGTTTTATATTTGTGAATATTTCTGGGTGTTGCCATCTGTACGTGGCGGCGCTGGATTCTTTACGCTACTTACGTTGCTATGGTTACGGTGGCGATGCCGGCGTGGTATTTGAAATGTTCATATTGATATTTTTTTAACTCTGGCTTTGTAATAAAAAATATGGCGAAACGAAAACAGCCAAGCCTCGCAGCTTTTGGATTCACAAGCATAGAAGCGAAGGAGTCTAAAAATGACAACGTGAACGGAACAACTTTTAGTTGGCCGGCTGTAAGCGGCGTTAGGGTCGAGTTTGACAGCTCCACACCGAGGGAGAGGCCTGCCGATGCGGAGCCTGAAGAGGCTTCAACAACGGCCACAGCCGCCGGCGCCACCTGCACTAGCGAACCTGACGATGCCCATGACCTGCCTTTTAACTGGACACAGAAAAGATGGAGTGAGTGGAATGAAAGGTATCCATGGCTTTTCATCAAAAATAAAAAATGTGGATGTGAGATTTGCAAAGAGGCAAAAAGTATATTGATCTCCCTGCCGCTCGCAGAAAAATCCAAAAATGGCGTGCACCAAAAAAATAGGGCTCCCCCGATAGCAAATGGGTTATTCGAACACTGCTTATATGTGAACAGTAACAAAGTTCAGTCAAAACATTGACAACAAAATCGGAGAAGCCGCTTGATCATGGAGGGCGAGGGGTGGTGGTGCATATGCTGCCACCCCAGTTGGCAGCTTTGTTTTGAAAGCAAAGTGTTGGCTCATCGGACATTTATGAGAAAAAATCCCTAATGTCCGAGTGCAAGTGAATGCAGCACAAGACGCGAGCCTTGTAACCCCTCCCCCGGCCCTGGTGCGAGCATGGAAATGTGATTGTCATTTGAACGGGACGGCGCAAAACGAGAAGCACTCGGTCTACAATGACAGAGAAGAGTTTGGCTGTACTCAGCATTGATTCAAAACGCACTAAAGCTTTGGATCTTAATAAGTTTGTGAGCAGGGGCGGACTGGCCATCTGTAGAATCTGGAGAATCACAGAATCGCACCGCAGCGAGGCACCGCAGCGAGGCTCCTCCCCCCCCGTTGACAGTTCACTAGCACCCCCCCCCTCCCTCCCGAAGCATTCGAATGTGTCACATGTTTTAACAATCAATTACTTAAATAAGCCTCTGATTATGTTCCGGCCCGCCATCTAGTGGCTCAGAAAAAAATTGGCCCAAGGCCAAACTTACTTGCCGACCCCTGCTTTAGGAGTTTGAAGCAAATGAAGGGTCTCTTATCTTCACATCTCCAGTCCTCCCATCTTCCAGAGTTGTTGAAGTATGCAACCACACACAGCTCATTGCCATTTACGTTGTTGGGTTCAGATGCTGACCAGTGACTAAAGGAGTATTTCCTTCCATCGGACCACTTCCAGGAGTCTCTGTAAAGGCCAATCCAGACGATACCTCCAGCAGGGACCAGGTCTTGTACCTGCTGGTTCTCTGTCATGTTCCTCACACTGGCCAGGTCAGTGTGGTGTGCTCTGCAGTAGCTCTGGGCCTCAGTCCAGTTCATGAGGATGTTGACCAAGACAAATGTCACATTCTGCCCTGAAAATGGACCACAGTGAACCTCTGAGTGGAGACGCCATAAGAGTAATAATTATTATATACATTATATGTAAAGAGCACTTTCAAAGATAGCTTTGAAAAAAAAAAGTGATTCACACTAATTTGTAATATATTTGGGGAGGGAGTTCAAGAGCAGCGATGGAAAAGGCTCTGCCCCCCCAGGTCTGTTGCTTGGTCCTTTGGGGTCGAGACAGGAGGTTGGGGTCAGAGGTGTGGAGGCTGAATGAAGGAGTGTGGTGATGGAGTAGTTCATTGGGGGGGGGGGGGGGCTTTTTGTGTTTGTGAGTGAGATGGAGGACTTAAAAATGGAATGGTTGAGGGACATGCAGGCACTGCAGAGTTATTAGAAATATCCTCATATGAGATTTTGGGCCATTGTCATGTGACATCCTGCCAGCCACTAACAGATGACGTATGTGGTACTGTAAAACCATCAGATCACTGCAGTGTAGCTGTACATGGTATCGAATACAATTCCAAATGCTGCTAGTGCTAAACTGGAAAAACGAACCCTTTACATGTTTGAACTGTTTTTAGCCTCACAAGTAATCATTCCTACCTTTGACATCCATGCAGACTGCCATAAGGAGTGCTGCACAGTTATCATCATTCCAATTTCCATCGTGATCCGTCTGTGTGCAGTATTCGCTACTCAAATAGTTGTTTGGTTGTAGATCATTCCATCGTCTGAAGACCGTCTCCTCGTTATTATAGAAGCTTGAGTTTGACATTGACCACCTCCAGCTGTCCCTGTCAGCATACAGCCCGATCCAGGCTCGCTGAAAGCAAGATTTCCATGTATTGTAAAATATCAGACACTGAGCTGTGGCATAGCTCACTAGGCAGAGCTAGCAGCCCAACTACTTGGGCTCTGACCCTGCTGTGAAGGACAGAATCCAGCATGTGGACCTTTTACGCATGAAGTCCCCTTAATCCAACCCCGTATCCCATCCGGGGAAACCGGGTTCGAATCCAACCCAGGGACCATTCATGTGTTTCTTACCTTCTGTTTCCCCCTTACAAACTCTCTAAATGAACGGACTGGTGGCTCAAAGAATTATCTTCAAAAAAAAGTAAGAATCAGACACCAATGTAGCTTTTGAAACTGCTCAATTAAACATTTAATCATGGCTTTGCTGAACTCGAAACAACAAGTTTCAATTTTAAAAACCTAAAGGAAAGGGTTTCTTTTTTATCTCTGTTTTTAAACTATATTCCGGGGCCCATACGAGCATTGAAACTGGTTTTGCTTTCTGTAATAATTCCTCCTGTTCATACTTAACTCTACTAGATCCCCTTGTCATGTGTTTTAAATGCATGATAGGAAGGATCGCCACTCCTTGTTCTGATTTTTTTTTATTATGAAGGGCAGACCATCTATTTGTATTTATTTTTGTTTTTTTTAGAAAGGGGCAGGTCATATACAGTAAGATTGTATCCTTCTCCCTGCTCCTTTTCGCTCAATGGTGTGTTTGTAGAGACATGTTTTGTTGGCAATTATTGTACATTTGGTTTTGCGTACCATGAGCGGGACAAATAAAAATGAAATGAAATGAAATAATATGCCCTGTGTAGCACACATTACACAAAGGAAAGGAATCAAAGCGTCTCTTGTTCACAGTGTGTCTGTCCATGCTTTAGCTAAGTCTCATGCCTTTAAGTCAGAAATTGTCTTATCATTAATGCGATTAATTTTAATCGATTGACAGCAATTCAATATTTAAAAATGTTTACTTTAAAGGTCACCTATCATGCTATTTTTAGGCAATAGCATAGGTCTCAGATATATAAAAATACATAAAAAACATGTCTATGAAGTGTTTTGCTCAAAATACCAAACAGATCACCCGTTCTAGCCATGCCTCATATCCCTCTATTTCACTTCCTGTTTCAAAAGTGCTGATTTATGTATAAACCTTTAAAAAAAAAAAAATTGATTAAAAAAGAGGGGCGGGGCTTATGCCTGCTCATGCGGGAGATTCTACCGGCACATACTGCCGTGATGAAACGCCATATCATGGATTATCAAGGATTATTTCTGAAACAGTATGGAGCTCAAAGGGCTTTCTCTCTTGCCGGTTATACCACAAGGTGAGTTCCTTTTTATTTCCTGCTTCTTCACAAACATGCTCTCTCCAGTACAGGTTAGCTCTGAGTGTTAGCGATGCTAATGTAAACACCGACCATATTACGTCCAAAACAGTCGGGCATTGTTTCTGATAGCAACTTTCTGATAGTGCTGTGGGTCCGTCGCCGATTTGACGTCATCTCGGCCGCAAATCTGGATCGGCTCCGTTGTAGCCCCGTTTTTAGAGATTTGGGTACGCTGCGTGAGTTCCCTGACACACCGGGGACACATATTTATGTATAAAAGACATCAAAAAGTGCATTTTGCATGATAGGTCCCCTTTAAATACATATGAGGCTTCAGCTGTCTGTGGATATCCTCCAAAGTTAACGAAGTCTATGGACAGGAAATTCCCTCCTTTTGTTACAGACCCTTCATACAACTCTTGAGTGACACACTGTGGTGAGTTTATAGAAGTTACTATAGAAGTATTATACTGACAATACTTTCAACTCCTCAACTACATTTTTAAGAGGGTTGTTTAATACTTTTTTACTATAGGTTCGACGTAGGGTCAGATTTTAAAACTTTCAAACAACCCGTCATCAGAATGATAATTGGAAATTGGCTTGGAAATGAAAGAGAGGGGAAAATGAACTCACATGATAGTATCCCGGATAGACCATTTTGTCTAAATCTGCCGCGTTGTTCAGGATCTTCACAATCTTCTCGCTGTCCACAGTGGCCAGGTCTGTGTATTTCTCTCTGCAGTACTTTTGAGCTTCAGTCCTGTTCTTCCGGCCATAGACAAAAGTGTACCGACGTATGTACTTAGCATGTGATGAGACAGCACACAGCCCTGTAGTGACACAGATATGTATACCTTTATACGTATTCTTCTTTCATATATTATATAAGAGGTGACCTTTAAAACATTACATCAAATGTATAACATTCAATTAAATAATTTATTCTATTTATCTAGGATTAAACATTTCCTCTGAAATCAATCATCTCAGGGCTCCTCAGAATAACATATACAAAATGTAATGTACATTCAGTTGGAATTTGCTAGTAAATATCTATAATAACAGAGGTGCATAAAAAAAAAACTAATGTTATAAAGGAATATAAGATAATAAAAGATGTTTAAATCACTTGCCTGCAGCAGCCATGATGAGCAGAAGAACTACGTCCATCTCTGTACGCTCTCTGTTTGGTCTAATGTCTAATGTCACATTGCAACTGTTGAAATAGCAAAGGAGGTTGCACATGAATGTAATTTGTTGCGGGTATCATTTGACTTCATGCAAATTGTCAGAGGAACATTTCCTTTGAATATCAGGCAGATTATTGTTTATGAATGTACCTCTGTTTTCTTTAGCTCAGTTTCTATCGCGGCAACTCTGGTTGAGGTAATGTGCAAATGTGTTCCTATCTGATGGCGATTCCAAACGTGCAGTATTGCCTCCACGATGTTTGCTGCGACAGTTTACCTCTGCTATGAGACTCTGACATTTCTGCTCCCTCTCCTCATCCATGAACTGCGAGTGTAGTGCAAGTGAAACGGGACGTCTGATCTATTTGTGTGTCCTCACATTATGCTGATAGTCGAAGACCTTAAAGTAAAACAAGTAACCAGATAAATATGTGCTTAGTAACTGTAATGTAATTACTGCTGAACCAACAGTAACGCGTTAAATTACTGCGTTAGAGAATAATTTAATGTTAGATAATAATTGTATCTAATTACTGTAACGCATGAGTAGTTGAAATACATGGGTTTTTGTCAAATTGGTATTTATGACCTGATAAGAGAGTGATTTATGACCCCCATAAAACCCTTGGTCCCGCCCCTAACCCTTTGATGTGACACCTGATGTCGTGACCTCTATGACCCTTGACCCTCTTATCTTTCATGACTTGTTTGTTTAGCTTAGTGTTTTATTGCCATTATAGTCAATGATGATGATAGTATGACTTGTTTGGGTCACCTTTTGTTGTTGTAATGCCCTCTATAAGGTAATGTTCTTTAAGAGTGGGGTAATAATACTTATTAACTCTTTTGTAGTAATATAAGGTTATATGACATTTAAGTATGTCTTTTGAAGTTGTATAGGTAGGTAATAATACTTTATAGGCCCTCTGTGTTAATATAGGGTTAAAAGGGTAATCTTAGATAGTTTATTTTAAAAAACTAACTAATTTCCCTTCTCCCCCTTCTTTTTTTCCTGATTGGCTATAGATAGAAGAACTTACAAGTACGAATCGGGTGACCATCAAGGGAGTCACACTCAAGGGAGTCACATACGAATGCACAGCAACCCATGCACAGAAAGCGGGTTGTGTTTGCAGGTTCAGCGGTTTTAAACGGAAAACAAATATGTGAGGATCAAAAATACATATGTAAAACTTTTTTCTGTATTTGGATTTTATTTACATGTATATGAAACGGGACACATTTGTGTGTGCATTGAAACACATTTGTGTGGTTTTGTGTGTGGGAGACACAGTTATCTCAAAAACATTGATAAGAGTAAAGGGGTAAACTGTGACTTGTAAAGAAATTATTTACACTAACACTTTGATGTTACATCCCTCAGAGATGTCTATTCTTCTTCTGTTAGAGAAGGGGGAGGTGATCTGACACGTGACAGGGACAGAGTCACACGGATCAGCAGGGGAATCAGATGTCTCCTCCATTCTAAGCCAATCATATGAGCGCGCCCCCACGAGGGTATGATTTCTTGCGTTCATGACGTAGCGCTTCATGTACGCATTTTGCTCTGTCCGGAGCTGACAGGTCCATGGAGCCTGCCTGCAGGCACTTTCCGAACCATTAATGCAGTGGTTCCCCTGGGGGGCGCAGAGGCATGACAGGGGGGGCGCGAGAGCCCAGGAGGAAAATGGTCATTAAAAAAAAAAAAAATCATAATTTGAAAAATGATTGATTCGAAAATAATATGATACAGTACTATTACGTCTGGGTCTCTATGTTTCATTAAAGCTCGGCTCTGTGTGTGTGTGGAACGAGCCATTTTGTGTGCGTGCATGAGCGAGAGAGAGAGAGCGCACCGGTACCGGAGATCGTTGTTGTTAGCTTCTGGTGCTAGTGAGCTACGCTAACGGATATAAGGAGTTTTTTCAACAACAAAGTGGAGGAGAGTCCTCTCCTGTTAGACTGAGAGGCTCAGTGAACTAAAGGACTCTCTCAGTGTTTAGATAGTTAACTTTAGTCTAAGTTATCTCAGTGGGTCTCAAACCTTTTGGTCACCATTAATGTAAACAATTATTTCCGAGGCACACGTTTATATGATCTGATATGAGTTATAAAAAAATAAGAGAATAAATGAAAAACAGGTATGAAATACTATATGACAGTAAAAAAAAGAATAAAGTTTAAAAGGGTGATTTGTAAAATATCCATAAAGAAAAAGTAAATCTGTTTACAGTTCTGCTTATTATGGGTGTTGAGAGAGGTATCCATAGATCTCTTCATGTTGCTCTCAAAGTGCACCAGATTGATGCTTTTAACTTCAATATTTAAAAATAAATCTTCCCGGGGGAGCTTGCCCCCGGACCCCCCTATGTGAGGTCCACACACCACCTATAAAAATAGCACTTTACCCCTGCTTACACCTATATGCCGTGAGCTGATTATCGAGCCTTCATTGTAACAGTCGCGGGTACACTGTGTATTTGCGTGGGGATTGTTGCAGTAGAACATTCCACTGTAGCGACCGGTACATTAATGGGAAACCCTAAATGTCTGAGCACCCTCTATGAAACGTCAAGCTACCCCACAGCACCCCCAAAATAAATCTCTGGCGCCGCCACTGAGCCTGACTATTTGTGTTGGGGGGGCCCGACTTTTTTTTTTCTCCAAAGGGGGGGCCTGACAGAAAAAGTTTGAGAACCACTGCATTAATGAATGCTTGTGTTACAAAACGGCAGGCAAAACCGTTTTAAATGTGTGTTTCCTGTATGGCGAATACAGCTGCTTTATTTATGTCTGTATGAAGTTGTTGTGAGTGTGGACGGAGCATATACAGGTTAGCTTAGCCTGATCGATCAGTGGCCTGTACTACGAAGCCAGTTCAACAGATATGTTTGAGTTATCTGGCTTAACTAACCCTAACAAACGAGATCTCGCTAAGCGGTCCTACGACGCTGGTTATCAACTCGGTAAATCAACCAGGGTGTCTCTGTCCGGCTGAGAGCGTATTCACGTGAAAGGGGCGGGCTTAGCAACATTTGACCAATCACAAACAGGGACAAGTGTACTGACAGCGCAGCGTCATACTTCCTGAATGAAAAGTAAACTATAATATTATACAAATATGAAGAAGTTAAACTTTAAAGTCTCCCTTCTGTCTCTTTCTTTATAGCACTTAATTTGTGATATCAATGCATGTCTGTCTTCATCTAACTTGTCATGCCGCCTCTCGATTCCTTTTTTCCTAAAACACTGACACACAATGTACAGCACAGACACAGTTGTTCATTTTGTAAGGCCCTTATACAACACACTTGTTCCCTTCAGCACCTCGTGTGATGTTACCCAACAGAAATGCACATCTACACCTCTGTGGAGTCTTAGCAAACATAGGTGACTGAGTTCATCTAACTCAATAGATGACTTTTAATGAGGGAAGGGAATTTAAGGAATAGCAGTGATGTTAGCACTGATGTTATTCTGAATAAAGTCCCCAATAAATGCCCAATTACTCCTGTTTTTTTTTTAAATCTACATTGACCAAGTGTCCAGTGTCTAAAAGGTTTATTATTTATATCACTAATAAGATACAGACACATTGTTCATTTTGGTATTTGTCGAGATTTGTTGGTATACAAATATAGAATAAAGCAATTACTTAATAACAAAAATACACAGGTACAAATACACAAATACATCCTTACACTGCTACAATAGCTACAACCTTTCATGTTTACACCCACGATATGGAAGTGTAGGACAGAATAACACTATTGATTTTGCTGTCTTCAAATGTTACTGGCTATTCTGTTGTCTTTGTTGCATCAGAGTTGCACAGAGTTATTGCCTAAGTGCAGTCACCTATAACGTTTGCTCAGCTTGTTTCTTTGATAACTTAAAACCCAGAGGTTTGAACCAGGAGCAAAATCATCCACAGAGCTCTCATGCAATCCAACAAAGTGAGTACATTTGAGTAAAATCATTGTTGTGATGTAATAAAATACACTGCCAATGATGAAGATAAAAACATACACATGATATACAGGTGTACAAACTATAAGCAGTTTCACAGAGAGAACAGTTGTGATTATATGGAGCCACCTGACTTGCCGGTACAGGTCTTGTCATCGTTTTGAACATTTTCCCAGCTGTCAATGTGATATTGCGCAATGGAACCTGCGTGACTGTTACAGAAACGTGCATTCAACGAGCTAATCATTCAGTTTGTTGATAACGAGCCAATATCTTGTTTTTCTCGCCTGCCGCAGGAAGTCACATGTCACAATGTGTGGTGTGGTTTCACTTTTAAACAGAGCAGAAAAAGACAGAAGTAATGGACAGACTGAGGTGTGTGCTGCTGGTGCTCTGCGTACAACACTCCTGGACTCAAATACACACTCTGGATCCAGGTAACGCAGGAGCCAGGGTTAAGCCTGGAAATATAAATGAAATAATGTCGTTATTTTACCCACAATTTGTAATTAAGGACACCATAATGGAGATATATTGCCAAATAATTGAAGTGCAATGTCATGAATTTGGTAGACCTGATTTGCCAGGTTCTGTTTCCTTATATTATGTATTAATCTCAATCAGGAAAGCTTTCAAGGTTATTTTTTCAGGAAGTATGACTCAATGAAATATTGAAGATAAACCACATGTGTTGAAAACTCTCTAACTGTGATGAGGAAGTAACAGAGCAGTGTTGTGATTCCCCACAGCCACCCTGCGTTTCGTGGTGCTCGGGGACTGGGGGGGTATTCCTCTGCCTCCGTACTACACCCCCCACGAGGAGGCTGTGGCTGGGGAGCTGGACAGGCTGGCCCGCAACGAGGGGGTGGACTTTGTGCTCAGCCTGGGAGATCACTTCTACTTCGACGGTGTGAAGAGTGTGGACGACCCTCGCTTTAAGGTCAGACCACTGAGCTGTGGGGTTGAGACATATATGTGAAGGCAGAAGTCATATCAATGGAAGCCCTACAGTGGCAAATTTAAAAGAAATGTAGGCCTAATGAACATTTTTCATCCACAGTACACATATGAAGGGGTTTTCTCCCAGGCCTCTCTGCTGGATATCCCATGGTACCTCACTGCAGGAAACCACGACCACAGGGGCAACATCTCCGCTCAGATCGCTTACTCCAACAAATCCAAGCGATGGTAAATATCTAACAACATTATTTCATTTGAAACAGGAATGAAAAGCATCCCACTGTGCACTTAATTTATAATTAGTCTTCCCACCCTTCTATTATAATGATTTTAAAATGTGGTTGCATTCTCTTTCTACATTTTCTTGTGCGACGCTTATTAAAAAATATATATATATATTTAGCTCACTTTCCTCACATTTGGCTCGTCTTCCTCAGTCAGAAACATATATGTAATTGTTAACAACTGTATGTAAAAATTAAATCTCAATCTTGAATCAAAATACAAAATATTGTTTTTACATTCAAACATAGCGGCGATAACACAAACCAAGTTGTTTCACATACATTTCTGTATCAAATGTGTGAAAGTGAGCGAAATATTTATGATATATCAGCCGCAAAATTGTAAAATCATCAATACATTTGGCACCCAAAACCCTGCTTCCTATATTTTCTATCTGTTGTGCACCGTCAAAAGCTCTAAGTCAGTCATGTTTTATGTTGTTATTCTTGTATTGTCTTTCACTTCCTGTTTTGTTTTGTCACGCCTCTTTTCAGCTTCATTGACTTCCTTTCCTAGTGTGTTCTCCACTCATCAGCATCAGCCCCGCCCCTGATTGTTTTCACCTGTGCCCTGTTATCTCCTGTTTATATTCCCCTGTTTCCCTCTGTTTGTTGTCAGTTCATCTTGTCCTGTCCTCATGCCAGAACTTTGCTCATCCACGATTGCCTATCTTGTCACTTGCTTAAATTACACTCCTGAAACTCTGTCTTAAGTTTCTGTCCTCACGTTGTGAGCGATTTATGTTAAGCCTTTTTTGTCGCCTCTATTAAGAGTGTTGTTTTCTTTTTGTATATCCTTTTTTGGCAAATAAAGTATATTAATTATACTTTACCTCTGGCTCCCGGGTTGTGCATTTGAGTCCTTATTCCCATGTGAAACCAAGTTCCTAACACTATCAATATATAATTTGATATAACTTTAAAAACTTGTTTGTGTTTGTAGGAATTACCCAGGTCTGTATTACGAGCTGCAGTTCGCTGTCCCCCACACCAACGTGTCGGTGGGCGTCCTGATGATCGACACCGTGGTGTTGTGTGGGAACACGTACGACCAGGCGCAGCCTTCAGGGGCCGAGGAGCCCTCAGCCGCAGAGCAGCAGTGGGGCTGGATCTCAGATAAACTGGCCAGCAGCAAGTGAGACACTGAATAATAAGAATAATTATAAAAGGCACTAAGTAGTCAGTGAGTATTTAGATGGTGGAACATTTTGTCATTGCCAAAAAATTGCGAAAGCAGTTTTTTTTTCGTGAAGGAAAAACAGCAGGAGAAAAAAAGAATTAAGAAAATAAATAAATAATATATAAAAAAAACAATATCCTACGTAGAAAACTAATTATTAAACTATTACGTCTGAAATAAATTAAACATAATTACATAACTATATATTCCCTTCTCTCAGGTCAGACTATGTCGTGGTGGCCGGTCATTATCCCGTGTGGTCCGTCGGCCATCATGGACCCACTTCCTGTCTGGTGAAAAGACTGAGGCCCCTCCTGAAGAAGTTCAACGTCACGGTGTACCTGAGCGGACACGACCACAACATACAGGTACACAAACAATACTGTGTACGTGGAAATGTGTCCATAATTCACATTACACCTTTGACACTGTCGTCCTCCCACAGTTCATCAGAGAGGATGATGGGAGTTCCTATGCAGTGAGTGGCAGTGGGATGGTTAGTGACACCGCCACCACTCACAAAGGGAGCTTCCCCTGTCCTGGCAGCTGTACTCCAGCCCTGTGAACCACACCGTGGGGGGGCTGGCTTACTTCCAGGTCAGCGAGCATCACATGACGGTCAGCTTCATGCAGACAGACGGAAAGTGTGTGTACCAGGCGGAGCTGCAGAAACGCACGCCATGAGGGACTGCACCAATCATCCGCTTTATTGAAGAGACTCGAGGTCCATTTTTAAAAGACATACAACACTCAAATCAATCATGTGTTCTGCAGTAAAACTCAGGAAAGACAATCAGGGTATTTGTAAAAGTCATGTACTACTTTTTATGTATAGTGTGTGTAATGTCTGTAAATGAATGTTTCTTGTTGCACTCAAAAACCTACAATGTATTAAAATGTTTTTTTCAAAAGGTTTTTCAGCTTTCCTTTCTTTAAAGGCACCTTGTGGAGAAACAAAAGTAATTTGGACATTTCAGAATATAAAAGCAAGAAGAATAACCTATGGAATATGAGAACTTTCGCTGCCAGTCTTTTTAAATAATCTTTGTAATGTTTTATGTCATCGATGTATAAGATGACCCCGATGAAGGCCATAACAAAAATAATCGAACAATAACTTCATTATTCTTCCTTTCTACATGAACCTTTGGTGCAGAGTGGCTTGAAATCTATATATTACATTACATGTTACTTGTTAGACGCTTTTATCCAAAGACTTACATACTCAGTACTGTGGGCAATCCCCACAGGAGCAATTTGGGGTGAAGTGTCTCAGGGACACAACGACATGCTGACTGCAGTGGGACTCGAACTTGCTATCCTCTGATTCAAAGATCAGCGCACTAATCCACTGCGCCACACGCCTCCAATACGCCTATCATATATGGTCCCTCCCTAGTTTGTATTCTTCTTCCCTGCAGCCTGTACATCAGTGGACTAGTTTGAGACAAATGAAAACAACACCATTTCTGCAAAATATTTATTAGATTTCCAACATTTCACCACAATATAAAATAATCCTCAACAATCTGAAGTATAAAACAGCTAAAAATCACATCATGTACACATATGTTAATCACAGTTAAATAAATTAAGCATCAGATACAAAAATAATATAATCTAGATTGATTTCCCATAAAGTCTCCCAAAAGTTTCAAGTTGGAAAGTACACCTAAAAATTAAATAAATAAAGTCAGTTGGTAGTGTCAGCAGTACCAGATATAAAAACAATGAATGAAATATTACAAATCAGCAGGACGACTAGTGTACAGTAGGTGTTGAAACAGTGTTTCTAAAGTCTCTTTTTCGGCAGCATAATGTGAAAAAGAAATAAAATATGTCCAACATATTCAGAGGCAGTTTCATAGAAACTAAAGGATAGATTCCAATGTTTGACATGAAATCTGGATTAGATCTGCCCTCCTCACAAGAGCAGTTTAGTTGTACCGCATGTTCCCACAGAGTGTGTGTGTGTGTGTGTGTGTGTGTGTGTGTGTGTGTGTGTGTGTGTGTGTGTGTGTGTGTGTGTGTGTGTGTGTGTCTATACACGGTTGAGAGGCACTTCTTCTTTCTCCTTCTGCAGAGCTTTCTGCCTACGCTTGATGCAGACCACAGTGATGGCGATGATGAGGCCGATCAGCAGCAGGATGAGGAAGATGGCCGCAGCGATCACACCGATTGAATACACTGTGGAGACAAAACAAGATGTTACTTTAAAGAGCTTTACTTAACATGTAGCCTTAACATTAAAAACCTTTAAAAGATAGTAGGCAATGAAATATACACTAGAACAAAAGTCTAAATCCCCCAGTAGAATGCAATATTCTTTGTCCTTAAGGTCGCGCTAAAAGTAAGGCCAACGGTCTTAAAGTGAAAGGCTGGTTTTTCTATATTTCTCTTAAGATATCTCTCCATCCATAACCAATTTACGCAAGATATCTATATAAGGAAACAAAATTGTCATTAGGGCTGAATGTGGGAGTCGTTGGCAACAAGAGAAAAACAGATAATATAAAAGACTCCCTCCTTCAGATGTCTTTAGGAAAACTCTGTGTAAGGTTGAGGTTTTGTCCTGAGGGTGGAGCCTTTCTGGGAAATTTCTTTTTGCTTTTTCACACACACACATACTGTACACACACCGATCAGCTCCCACTCAGAGGGAGTGTTGCTGAGTTGCATTTCTTATTATCCAAACAAAGAGACATAAGTCATCGGGTCATCCCAACGTCCCAGCATCACATATGTGTTTGTATAAGTCTTTAATGCTTGGTGGCCGTCTGTTTGTCTTTTATTTAACTGAAGCAATGCTAACCACCCAGAAGGCACTTTCAGGAATATACCACCTACACAAATATAAATGCTTATTGCTTCCACAAGAGGTTGCTGTTGGATTTCAAAAAAGAATCTCAGCGCTTCACAAAAATGTTGCATATGGAGATTTTCCTGTCACCTTAGTTTTGAAACGAGGAGAGTTTGCACTAATAAACACAAGAAAATCTACCACTATCAGCTAATGTTTAACATTTTCACACAACTTGCATTTGGATTTGCAATGTTCATTAATAAATGTTCATGTTTATTCCCATACGGAACAAATCTGAACAACAATAGTGTTGCATTGTCCGACCAATATCTACTTCTTAAAGATAAGCAAACACCTTTCCACTGACACTTTAAAGGTGGTGAAAAATACTCAAAGCGTGTGCATACATGCATTATGCACAGGAGCAATTAGACACCCATGTTATAGAATATCACTCCAATGTACAAAATGACAATCGGTGTGCAAGAAGCAACAGAAGCACAAGGATCTAACCGCTAACATGCAAATATATCGTGTTGAAGTTCCTTTAGTCTGCAAGTAAATCACACAAGTACCTGTCAGACGTCTGATGTGTGATTACTGTGATTATTACACAGGTTTCTACTTGTTAGTGACACATTGTTCCTGTTTTCAACCTCTCAGGGAATCAGGACCTCACCTTCGAAGATGGACTGGTTGTCGTCATTGGAGCACTGCGTCTGGCTCATCTCCCCCTGCTGTTTGTCCGTGTCTCTGCTGGGGATGTAGGCCTGGATCTGGAAGCAGTAGCTCTCCCCTCGGTCCAGATCCTTCACCTCTATCACATTGCTCTTAGAGTAGAACACTTTCTGCACACACACAGAAGGAAAGAATTTAGTTTGCATCGTCTTTTCACTGTGTGTTTGAGGTGCACACTGTAAAGTCTGCTGTCACTCACCTTGCCAGTGCTCTTATTTCTCCGGTAGGTGACTTTATACTGCAGCTGGTCGGAGAAGATGTCCCTGATGGTCTGCTGGTGGCCATCTTTGAAGAGGGCGGTGATTGGGTCGGTCACATACAGAGTGGTCTTCTTTTTGTCGTCGCTGACCATCAGCTTGAAGGTAGGTCGGCCTATTTCAGCTGTGGAGAGACAGGGGGGTCAGTTTGTATGTCCGTCATTTCTACAATGATCTATGGATAAATTAGGGAGCATGAATTTCTAGTTTAAGTTTCTTAATTGTCAATTTAGCTGATTTTTATTAAATGAACACTCTACTAAATTGAACATTTGACAACATTACTCAGAAATTGGGACAAGCCTTTTTTATTTGATTGGCAGCAGTTTTCTAAAGACATATAGACCAAACTATATCAATATTTAAGAAAATGTTCATGATATCTATAATCAGTTACCCTTTATCTAAACCCCTTTATTTAGAGGTCAAACAGCAAATGTTGCTAGAAATGCTACATCAAACAGGGAAGCTGCATTTATTATGGAAGTTCATTGTGAATTTTAACATGATTTAGGTGGCGGCTTCAAATATGCCCAAGGGGTTTTCTGCCTCCTTCTGCACTGTAATTTGTGCAAACAACAACAACAAACAGTAGATATAAGAAGCGGGACTAATCTAATAAAACGTGTTTAAACTGAGTCGCTGACACTTCCCTCTCTGGCTGTGTGTCAGCTGTTTTCCTCTGCTGACCTGCATGAACATGTGCCTGAACAATGTGTTTGATAGAACTGTGCTGCACACAGGGAAAAACAAAAAAACAAGAACCTACTATCTTTGGAGGGGCAGAAGCGAGGCGAAGCGGTGTTGGGGAACTCTGTGAGCTCAGTGGGCTCCCCCAGCAGGGGGGTGGAGAGGACGTCCGCCGTGTAGCAGACATTCAGATTAGTGAGGGACACGGACAGGTCACACATTGTGGCTGTGGACCGGATACAGTGAGGGTTCCTCTGCTCGTTCCTGCCAATCCTGAAACAGATGATCAGTTACATGACATGAGCGATGGAACAAACTGTCTCAGACATCAGACGAGCAATAAAAGGAGCACTGACACAAGAAAAAAGGAGTTTCTGTGAGTTATAACAAGAACTATTATTTAATTAATCTAGAACAAGAATGATTAATGATGAAATAAGTATAGAGGGGAGCAGGGATTTAGTTGTTGCCATTTTTTTATTATAATTTTGGTGTGTTAATACACAAAATATCACACCTTAGCTCCTGTGATACATCTATTTTAAACTGTGTAGCAAAAATGCACGCACTCGAAGACAAAAATGTTCCCATTGAAACTGATTTAAAGCACAATTTATAATCCCATGGAAAGTCCCACAAGTTTCCATTAGAAAAATCAATCTAGTCATGTTTGGCCCATGCTATTTTCCAGGAATGGATTGTTAAAATGATCATTCTGCCTAAACACTGTAACGTTTTCTGACGTAGATGTGTGTGCTCTCTAACGACTTTACAGCAACAATTTTAACGTGAGCCACAAAGGTAGCATTGTACTGTTCTTGCCTAATTCATTTTTCTCTTATTGAATCAATAATGTCTGTGTGCTGTCTCTACTTTCTGTGGCTTGAAATCGACATTCCAGTATAATCTCAAACTGGACCAATAACTGGTTCTTATCGTGTCCTGCTGCCATTTATCTCTCAAGGTTACTCAGCGGCCACGTCAGGGAGAGAGCACTTTAGTGGATTTACTGACAACCCTAATGTGTCTTTTAGAGGAATACAATAAGCTGGAAATTAAGCGTAATGTTCTCAAAGGATGCAGGTGCAGTACTTACTCAGAGAACTCCACGGTGTAGGAGTAATTCGCTGAGGGCTTGGGCTCCCAGGTCAAAATGGTTTTGAAGTTGGTGGATCTCCAAGTGACATTCTGTGCTCGGGGATAGGAGCCTGAAAATTAAAGAGGACGTGTTAGATGCTATTTCACATTTAGTTAGAAAGCAATACACCAAAAGTATTTTATCATCACTGATGTATACAATACCAAATACTTTCTATACATCAACAAATGAATGGACATCATCACAACTTTTAGTACAACCACCAACCTAGTTATCAACACTTCTGTAATTCATCCTCATCAACAGCTACAATGTTCATTTTAAAACTTAATTGTTTTATACAAAGGACTTTTCTTTAAAGAGAGCCTGGCATGACAAATATGTCATAGCTCCTCAAACTTTAAACTGTAAACATCCTATGATCCTTTTGGTTTTCCTTCCAAGCAGGGGTCAAGCCAATTATAGAGCCTTTCCTTTTGATCTGTTTCTAGATTTTGTTCCCATGAGATTAAGCCGCACATCCTAACAAACAATGACATAAATAGGTCACTTGCTAACATGCATCTGATAAACATGTGCAGTGAAACAACTGGTGCTTCCTGAGGAAAAAGCTGTGGAAACTCCAGGGTTTTGTTGTCAGCATACACTCAGACATGTGGTCTAAACATTAAGGGTCACAAGTACTTTCGAAAGAGAAATCACACCATGATCTGAGAAGCAGAGATGTGTTTAATTCACCAGGTTTACAATGTGAAAAAACACCACTCCCACTAATGAAAATAAGAGATTTGTGGTTATATATTTGTATGGACTGACAACCGCTGACTATCAGTATAACATGTTTCCAAACACAGTCTTTAAAACTTGTCTTGGTCAAACTCCAAGTTAGTTAAGCATCAAAGGACCCACAAGAGAAAGTTGTTCCTGCACAGAGGGTTTAAAGGCTGCCCGGCGTTTCCCAAAATCTGAATGGATCCCAGATTTAGAAACTGGGACACTCCCGCGGTCAGATACAATCCCTAACTTTTCTAGTTTCCATGTTGTGGCAAAACCAATGATGTGCAAAAATGCTGATACTGTTTAAGGTAACAAACGGAGCGTGGACATTAAAGTGTTACAGGTATTCTTAAGTTAAAATGGTAACGTATATATTAAATATTTATATTAGTCTCTGTCTCAACTACTTTTCACAATCTCTCAATGCAGCACATATTGTTACATTTACATTTAACTCAATATAACTAATATAATTCTAATAAATTGTTATAAAAAACTAAAGTAGCCTCTGGTAGCTGCACATGAGGTAGCCCTAGTGTGAACAGCTGCTCTACAAAACCTCTTAAAACTCAATAAAGTGATAAGAAAAAAATATGAACAGGCATTTCTGACGAAGAAAAACGATATCTGTATATAGATAATAAGTGAATAAAAAAAAGATAAGACTCTGCAAAGCAAGAGTATGCCTTGATGTTTCTACAGAATGACAAAAATATAAAGCCACACATTTTCTTATTGCAACCATATCATTTTATGATTGTACCTATTTATCATGTTCAAGCCTTATAATATTTTTCTTTTATTGTAGCTTACTTTTTATTATTAATATCGACTATAATTCCTCATACTCCCCATACCATCACATTACACTCACTGAAATCACACCTTGCTATTGATGCTGGGAATAATCAGAGACAAAATAATTCAACATTATTTACTAAAGTTGCATGTAATCCAATAATAGGACAATAGTGTATGAGCCGCTGGGACTCACCTGAGGCAGAGTGTGTGAGGAGATAAATCACAAAGAGAGCTGCTGGGAGTCTGATCGTCACCATGTCGGTAATGTAGTCCAGGTTCAGAGTGTGTGTCTGTGGGCTCTGATCTCGGTGTGTGTTGTGTGTAAATCCTCTCGGTTCTCAGTCCACTCTGACAACGACCCACTGGTTATACTACTGTAAGAGCGAGGCGCGAGTCCATATAAGGAGCGCCGGCGCTGACGTCACCAGACGGGGACACAGAGCGTGCTGAGCTCATCCAGCGGATGCAGAGGTTTTCTCCTGGATTACAACAATTTCCATCCAAAACTCAACCTGGAGGCAGAGCTATCCGTGCTTTGAATGCAAAGTAACAGACCTGGCCTTTTCTGCGATGGACTAATGTGTCTGTCTGGCAAAATGAGTAAGATTAGGGGATTTAAACACTGATAATGTGCAAGTTAAAACGCTTTCCAATCTTACATATCATGTAAACAAATACATGTGTTATCCTGGCTCTAACGAATATTTATTATGGAAATTATAGTATTATTATTAATTATAATTATTTGCAAATGTTTCAAATTCTATAGCACCATATCATACAAAAGCAGTTCAGATGGCTTCACAAAAAAAAAAAAACGTCAAATTATTTCAGATTTCTTAAAGATTACACATAAAAATACATTTGTGTCGTAAGTCTGTTAAGTAATCTAATTAAACACCCACCATATCTGCACTCAATGGTGGGTACAGGCCAGTTTTTATCATGATATCAGTTATTCACTTTTTTTCAAACTAACGCAGACTCGCCAAAATGCCTCATAAATCTAAAATATGTTTTGTTATAAAGCGTAACCCCGGACCTCCCCGTCTGCAGGAGGATTTGCAGCACACTTTGTTTGTATTCTCTTCTCAAGTATATGTTTTTGCTCACTGTTTGTAGTGCTGACTAAACTGGGAGAGTTTCATGCCTTTTCTTATGTTGAAACAATTCAAACATCAATGGGACTATTGCTGCATAACTTCCACCCAACATAAATAACTGTGTATGCTGTTTGGAACATATAATTATAATAAAAGGTACATAGTTCTCATTGGGTCATGATCTTCAGGCTTTGAACTTTATTTCTCTCTCAGCAATCCTGTCCACGCCCATGTCACAACACCATTCTCTGAGTTATACAAAAAGCCTGAGATCAAAGTTTACTTAAAGGCGAGGCACAGGTTTATGAGTCAAGAGCCAACAGATAAACCCGAGCCAAATTGCATCCCACCGAAGAGCTTTTATAATTTTCTCTTTATCTTCACCTATCAACACACAAGGAGTGCTTGAGTTTTGATATAGACCACATCCAGCTTAGACAAATAGAGATAAATAAATGGCACTTTTCCTGGATGATGTGCTCACTTGAAACTAGAGACTTTACGTCCACCTACTCGTCTATCTTTTTAAGCAGGCAGCACGCTTTGTTGACACATTTCTCCCATTCTTCAGTAGTAAAGTCGTCGGTGGTGTAGTCATGGTTTAAAGGACGGATGACATGCTTTGCAGTGGTATGCTGACCACATCACTATATATACTCTCGGCCCCCCAGTAGCCTTATTAGATCTCTTGTGATCACATCATTAGGGATCTGACAGACGACTCAGCTCAGTGTGTGAGTCAGGATCTCCTCAGACCTCTTCAGTGGGTGAAGGGGAGGTTTAAATATAGACGCTGTTGTTTAGAGGCATGCTAAATATCCAGACACACGGAAACTGGAAAAACAAATGTGTTTATAGAAACTGTATCAACCACTTGATGTTACATGAAGTCACGGCAAGTTGATTTTCACACAAGTTAAGAAAACACGTTATTACATGCTTTGCAAAATGTTCAGAGATCATTTATATTCAGTGATTTGTACAAGCAAAACAGTGGCTATTTTTTTTAGTAATTCACTGCTGGCTGGGAATACTGTCCTGCAGTGGCATTGTGCCAGAGCTTGTCCCGCTTCATTATCCCTCCCCCCCCATCCCTCCCCCCCATCCCTCTCTGGAAAAAAGGGGCCCACTTGTCGCACGGTCAACTGTGGCTTTAATACCAAAGAACCCCTTTGACGGGAAGGACTGAATGCAAATGCAATTCTTTTCACTTCATAAAAGCACAGTGAGAGCTTCCAGCATGTACACACACATGTAGGCTAACACACATGACTCATCTTTCATTCAGTCGCCTGGCTCACTTTTACATTTAAAAGCATGGACAATTAAAGAGTAGAGCAAATAAAACCCCTGTTTTTCGTTTAAAAAAAGCTTTTCCTATGCTCCCTATAATTATCTAGCTAATGGAGCAACATGGTCAACGCTGGTTAACTACTCATGCATAGTGGATGACAAGATTACCACTAGTGGAAATAAAGCTTCAAGTTTCCCAGACTGTTGACTGCGGCTTTATTCCTCATACAACACATTACCTGTCTCTTCATATGTTGTGGTGTTTCCTAGCACTAAAGTCCTAACACAGTTATCAACAACAACAACAGTATTGGACTGCAATTACTACTCTGTGGTCCTTTGCATTATAGACATACACAAAGGCATGAGATCAGCGGGCCTCTGCGTCTATTATTTCAGATGATACTATCAGGGCTTAATTACTCTCCCAGGCCTTTCCCTGGAAGGAAAGAAAGGAGCAGCCAGTGTTCGTACACTTCACTTTTTACTGTAATAATCAACACGTTAATGGGCAATGGCAAGAATGAAGGGCAATAGATCAGAGAACACAAAGGCTACTGTGTTAGTCATGGTTAGTTCCCAAACCTGAGATTAAGTCTTTTTAACTCCATGAAAAGCATTAGCTATGCTCAGCTGCAGTCCGTTAATCTGTGCCAACGCCATCTCTGCTTTTGTATTCAAACCCTCGTGTTTTAACGTTGTTTCTGGCTGTAGTTTGATCAAATAAAATACAGAAATCAATATCCCCTCCTCACCTCTCCTGAAGCTGTCTGTGTGCTGCTCGTTATCAGCAGCTGGAGCTCATTAAGGGCTCGTTAACCACATCATTGGGATCAGGTGTGTTGGAATCAAAGTCAGGAGGATCTAAAGATACATTCTAGAAGTCAGTAAAACAAGAAGACGTAACCCAGGGTTCCAGGTTTGTATTTCGTGCATTTGTCTTTATTCACCTCTCTTCCCCATACAAGGACATATTTTCAGCGTATGAATACTCAAATTCAACATCTCTAGTACGAATAAGTGTCTCTGTTACAATCAGTCACACATGAGTTGTGTCCAAATACAGCTTTTCCAGTCATTTTTTACCCCCTATGTCATGGTTTACACATTAGTGAGTTCATTGGAAAATGCCTCATCATCAAATACAGTAGCACAGTATGAATGAGTGTGTGAATATGGATGAGTAACTGTTCGGACGTTTGAAACTAAAGGTGACGTTTTGGGTACTAAGGCAACACTTCAACATTAACGTTTGGTCCCATTTCTCATACTGTGTGTTTTACAACATAATAAACTCCTAAGCCCTAGTTAAACCCAACCTTCAGCAAATATATGAGACATGGGTATACAATGACTCATATGGTGCGGTCTCCCCATCATCACAGCCTTAGTCTTTGGATAAGTTTACATTTTTCTTGACTGAAAGTATTCTATGTGCACTAAGGTTTCATTTAGAAAAAATAAGTTTCTATCCATTACAGAAAATCACCTCCATTCACTTGAGGTATTTACATATTTTTGAGAGTTGTGAATGCATCTTTGAGTTGCTGTTAAAAAAATGGTCAAAGTACACACATTAGAAGATGAAACACTTTGAGGATATCACTGTAAAAGTAATGTGTTCCGTTGTTTCCCTCCATCTTTTCGACAGTAAGTCAACAATAATCAAGGTTAATACTTCCCTTGTCCCAAAACAATTAGTCATTTTGAAATATTATTACTCACTGATCAAATGTCAAGACCCATAACTGATAAAACATTGTGTCGCTCCAAATCAAACACATACAGCTGTGAATAATTTTCTATTGTATTTGACCCGGGAGTTTCTCTGATGGTGTGCCATCTTCTCGTGTTAGAAGGTTCAAGGAGAAGGAAACTCTTCCTAGAATGGGGAAATGTTTTGAAAGACAAAGGCCTGTAAAACTGGGCGTCACCAAGGCTTCCTGTTTTACTATTTACTAAAGCCTGACACTTTGGGTAGATCGCTGCACTCATTTTGACTTTTAGAGTGAAGCAAAATGTTGGAAGAGTTTGATTAATGTAACAAGTACCAACATGTATAAGATGTGTACTCAGATGAGGTTTCGTGCATATTTGGAAACAGTAGCTAATTTAAAATGTATGGAAGTATTCCTTAGTCGGGGTTTTTCCGTCGGGGTTCACATTTAGGCACATCCAACAAGGGAAAGGGCTCATTTAAAATGCGAGTTCATTTCTAGTTAACCCACATTGTGCTTCTCTGATACGTCTGATCTTCAACAGTCCTAGGAATGAATTGCATCACAACACATTTAGGTATTTTTCAAATCTAGTAGCAAAAACCAATGTCCATGCAGTGAGGGTGCAGGAATCTCCTTTTGAAAACATCCTATCCACACATTACTGGTGACCAAATGGAGGATCCTTTGAAACGGTTCCTGTTCCAGCTTTGAAATGGTTAAGCATTGTGCAGCGTCCTCACTGAGGCTGCTAATCAGCCACTTGATGACCGATAAGGAGTAAATACTGGTTTTGCATTCCTGTGATTGGAATCCGCACAGTCAGCCAACCTGCTGGAAGCAAACACACGTTTCTTTATATGGGCAACTTAGAAATCAATACAAGGCTGGATTAATGACATAAAAAGTCTCTGTTGTTCATCATTAAGTAAGTATAGGGTCAGTTCCTGATACAACTGTTTTAAATAGTGTTTTAAATGCGCTTGGCTTGAGAGGCTGCGATTGGTACAGCCCAACGATTAGGGCATGGTTTCCTGTTCACTTCCATGCAATGTGAAGGAAGAAGCACATTTAACCTTTGTATCTTAGATTTATGTAGAGATTAGCAAAGGGAAGTCAAACTCTGAAACAACAGCAAAGACATGCCACCATGTTGAAAACAGTGAACCCAAACCTAGCATCGCCGAATGGCCCAATAATGTGCAGATGTATACTGTTTAGTTGTGCAAAGTGCTGGTATTGTAGACAGAAATCATGAAGAAAAACTCTTCGGGTTTGTCATTTATCAAATCATTTATTAAAGGGCCCATGTCATGCTTTTCCGGTTATTACCCGTCCCCTTGTGTGTTATGAAGGTTTTTATGCATGTAAACGGTCTGCAGAGTCAAAAACCCTCAAAGTACACCCTGTAGAGAGTAAATATCTAACACAGAAAAGACCTGTCTATGCCATGGATGTATAATAAGAACTGGATACAGCGTGGGAGGCGGGGTCTCGTTCTTTCCTATGAGAGCTGCTCATTGGCACATGAGGACAAAATGGCCCAACTTTTGAGAGAGCGAAACGTCACAGATTACCCGTCATGCCTGGCTTTCAGAGCAGAAGTACCCGTATGTGCGCTCACAGACCATGCTTAAGCCCCGCCCCCCGAGCGCCCACTCTCAGATGCGCGTTCATAATGCAAGGAAAATAACTCTCAGAATAACGTTATTAGCACATTTTACAACTTGAGGACCGAATGTTTTTAATAAGGGCTATACAAATGTTCATACTGGGTAGTTTATTTAGTTTAAAAAATATTATCCAACGATTTACAGACCACTCTTTCCCAATGTAAGTCAATGGGAAAAAGTTTTTCCGGGCCCAGCAACCCATACGGAAGTGTAGTACCGCCACAACGAATATTTTCCTCAGAGTCCGGCGCACTTCCTGGGGGCTTGGTCTATGCTGCCCCAAAACGCCTCGTTGGAGATTTCTCTTTTTCCATTCTTTGCTTCCTGGGTTCTGTGACGTGCGAACACCCAAATCAACAACAAATGACCGGATTGGCCCAAATGGACCAATCCGCGGAGCACCTCACACACCAGAATCCCTTGGCTAACTAACAGGGAGTCCCTGAACGCTGGTAAGACGAGTTGGGATCGAGAAATGCCTCCGCAGACCCATTCTCACATAAACCTTTTTCTTACTCAATATCAAGCCACACTTATTGTTTTTACTTCGGCTGTGAGTGTTTGTGTGTGCTCAGGATGAGTTTCAGGACATGGGACCTTTAATGCTCTTCTAGTGAAACATGTGTAGCAACACTGGCTGAAAACAAAACTAAAACTCCTTTAATTCCTGGGTATTTGGGAGAGTTGCATCAATGCATGAGGCCTCCCACACAGTTCCTCTCGCTCTTCATTCAGGCATTGTCTCCCTGCAGGGAATCTCACACCTCAGCAGTTCCAGCTGCACAGGGACAACGCTGGATTCTGTTTAGCGTTGCTGTCTGATCCCCTCCCTTTGGGTGAGGGGCTGCAGAGTCACTGTCAGACCCCCCGACCTCCCTGTGGGTGAGAGGCTGCAGAGTCCTGCTCACTGTCAGACCACCCGACCTCCCTGTGGACGGAGGAGGAGGGTGCCAGGACGGTGCTTTATGGGCAAAACTCTGCCAACCTGCCAGGACAAGTCTTTGTAAATGCACAACAAGACACTATGTCCTTGGTTGCACCGTTTAAATGAATGTCGTCATCTAAAAACTGAGATAAACAAGAGTTGCTTTTAGTTGTCTCCTCATTTGAGAAAAACACCTATGGTATCATTTTTATAGATTTTCTTTACTTGCTTTTTAAGTTTTATTCTTCGTTATGCCTCCATTTTCCTTCTTTACGAGCTGTAAGCAGTTTGCAGTTCAGGGAATCCACATCAATCTGGGAAACAGAAAGCAAACCATGCTTGTTCACACGTACTGTAAGGACTCATCAGGGAAACATTATATATCAGAGGGAAGTGCGACTGATGTCTTATTCACTTTGGTGCTGTTGTTTTTGTTTAGCTTTTATTAACAGTGCATTTCCTGTCGCCAGAGAAAATGTTGATGCTGGTAATTCAGAAAAATCCCAGATCATATTTAACAATTTATAATTTCCTATCCGGATATTAAAGTAAAAACACAAGTAAGTACCGTGAACCAATATGAGTAGCAAGAATGAATTAAAGGGCTTCAATCGCTCTTTGTTTTTTAAAAGACTTCTGGAAATATTTATTTTACAACATTAGATTAGTTGATGCAGAGTCACCAAAACAGCAGTGACGAAGTTACTCAGGATGTTATTCAACTCATGTCTAAATCACAACGTCCACTTCCTGTTAGGGTTTGCACCTAACAGGACATTTCCACTTTCAACACAGGACTGCAGGTACTTCCACTTCTTCTGAATTCACCAGTATTATGATAATAATGCTCACGTCAGTGGTGGGGTGTTATATGGTATTTTATAACATAATATACACATTTGTGCAACTTGAAATCAACTTGAATATTTCCATTTCTTATGAATCAGATTATTAATAAAAAAATGTTATTAATTGATAAATAATGATGTATTTTTACCCAGACATAACATATTTGAAATCCTCCTTTGTAAGCTGCAACATTAGGCATGTATGCATCACTTATATTAAAGTATGATATATTTTTGTTGAAATAGACCATTCTACATACATTAATAGTACTTGAATGCCGTTTACTCAACTGTTAGGGAATGTTAATGTGTCAAACATGCCAAGAAATAACAATGAGAATCCATGAGAGCGATCTGGTTGAAAGGAGGTTTAAATATAAGTTTGTGTAAGGTAGGTAGGTCTTGTAACTATGTTGATTAAAATAATGAAAAATTAATAAACATATTGTTTAAAAAAAAAAAAAAATAGTACTTGAATGCAAGATTTAAACCTAAATTATTTCTACACTGTGGTATAACTACTTTATCTACTTCACTGACATTTATTTAATAAGCAGGGAGTCATTAATCCAGCTTCAGTAATGAGTTTTACTGCCCGGCCCGTCTCGTGATAACAAGCTGTTCTATCAACACACCATCCTGTCCTGCGATTTAAGTATAGCCAGTAATATTACCCATTAAATGCTACTAACAAATTACTGGAGAATGCATTTCCCTGAGGGCGTGACATTATGTGTATGTTTCGTGCTCAGATGAAAGGCTGGCACAGCGTTTGTTCTTTCAGTCAGCACCACCTAAGTGTTGGGAACATATTTCAGAAAACAATAGCTCAGGTTAACGAGAATCCCCTTTGGCACACAACAAACACACGTAGTCGTGACTGTGTCGAATCCAGTAATACTCAAGTATTCTGACGTACTTTTACTTTACATAAGTATTTCCATGTTAGCCATTTTTATACTTCTACTCCATTACATTTCAGGGGGAGATATTGCACTTTTTACTTTATGTTTGACCATGTTCGCCTATAAAAAACACAGTCCCAGTATGATATGATCCAGTGCTGTAATACTTAACACAATACCTTTTTTAGTGTCTAAAACTGGCTAAACATTGACAAACTACAAGATTAAAAATGCTCCTAAATAAATGTGTTAGGTATATAAAAAGGAACAATATAATATTCTATAATAATACGAATTTGAAAAGAGACATTCTACATAATGAGTACTTTAACTTTTGATACTCAAAGCACATTTGCTGATAATACTTTTGCAGGAATTGTACTTTCCACAAGGCTTTTTCAGACCGTAGTATTTCTATTTTTACTCAAATAAAGGAACTAAATACTTTCCCCACAACTGTTTAAAGCACATGTTGTCGTGTTTAATACTGCAGCACCAAAGTGTAAGCAGTGAATTTCCACTTCCACAGAGCGGGACAGTGCACACTGCTGCAGCTTGCCCAGGAATGTGCAGGAGGTTGTTGATGCGTTGGTATGCAGGTTGCTGGGTGGGAAGAGGTGGGATACTCACCTGTAGGGACACGACCGTCTGCACCTTGTTTCCAAAACCAAGCACGACTGGGATCAGATAGGGAGAGAGCCCGCAGACTGCTGTTCCTGCAGACGGATAATGGGATTATGGACGAGGCATGTACGGGAATTCAGAATGAGTGTCCCGAGGAGGAGAGGACACGGAGTTCAGACAAACACAAAAGCTTGTTTCAGAAGCAAAGCCAGTGAAGCAGAAAGGACTACATAATAGAAAAAGGAGTACAAATGCCAGACAATCATACACCTTGTCCACATAATACGAATAATTCCAGTTTGTTTGAATTGATGTCTTATATTCAAAGTTGTATTAAGGGACCTACGATTTTCATCGACATAACTATGTGTATGAATGACAATAAAAAGCCTTGAATCTTGAATCATCTCTAATGCTCTTTACGATCTCGACGTGTCAATAAACACAATCAATCAGATTATCACATACAGTAGATTATTCATACCACTGTCTACCTTATCATTTTGTCTTTTTTTGTATAGTTCTGGTTTTATTCTATTCCTATTTTAGTATACCTTTTACTTTCTCTATTTATCTGTAGTACTGCTGTCCAAGGAAACTGTAAACAGACCTGTCGAAATCTGATCCATATGAAATTCCTGGCAAAATATAAATAAAAATGGATTTAAAAATAAACCTGTGCTGCTGCAATAACAGAATAACCCAACCTTATCTTGATGCAACATTCAGAATAAGTAGCCCAAACATGATTCAGGACTGATGAATTTGTAGTAATACTGAACATGTTGGGGGGGGAAGCAGTGATGAAAGATTTCTTCAAAAAAAAACCTAAGAAAGGATTACTTGGACATACTGTATGTATGTTTGTGTCCTTCTTTGGTCATGGAGCCTAAAATCAATTGCATAACTTTGCATAACTTTGCATAACAGTCAATCCGCCCCCTCATTTAAGGACAGTCATCAGGGTTGTGACTTTCCCATCATTAATTTCCCTAACACCTGCCCCTACATGCTCAACATACTGGGAACTGGCTGCAAACCACACAACATTAATCACTCATTATTGTGACATTCATCTCAGCACAAATAGCTCACCTCTTGGTGTTTGGATCAAACTGTAAACTTGAAGTTCCAGAGTTTAGTCTTCCCCCATTCTGCATCACTGAGGCCATAACAATGCAGAAATCAGAGTCACTGTGTATATGCTGACACACCTGTATTGTGATGTCTGTCTGGCTATTCAGGCACGGATACAGACAGAGATAGCGCCTGTAAACGGGAACAGAGTCATATCCCTTTGAATCTGTTATCTTTATTGACCGTTAACATTGAGAACACTGTGCATTGCTGTGAAACCACTTCTGCTTGGGCCCACTGTAAAACTCATGAAGCAGCGGATGTGACTAAGGAGTTGTTTGGAAATGAATTCATAACTAGATGTAAAGAAACACCAAAATAACCTGCTATTGTCATTTTGAGAAAGATTACACAATGGGATGAGTCTAATTTATGTAGTTCTGGTATTTTGTCTATTTTCTGATAGCATGACAGTGACTCACCATCTGTATAGTTGTCATGAGTTATCTCTTATATTCCCCTGTTTTCTTGGATCAAAATCAGTTGCTGATGGGCCTTTAAATCTCATAGACATGTCAAATATCAGCAGTTCAAATAAATATATAATATAGGGCCTCTTTATTGCCAACTTCTAAGCGTGTATGCAGCAACTACTTCATGTTTATGGACTACCGGCACTATGAAGTCCCACATATCTGTCAAAGTAATTAAAGTACACACAGGAGCTCCAGATGGGAAAGTTTCTGACTGGTTCACTCCTTGTGGTTCCTTTACGCGCCCAGACAGTGACGTACAGTAGCAGACTGTAGGATGTTTGACTTCCAGTAAAATACTTCGGAAAGCATTTCCACTGAACTGCTTATATTCTACCAAAATAACTTTATTTACTGTCAAATCTGTGACGAAGATGTCATGATAACATTTGAGAAGATGGCGCATTTCTATTAAACTGCATTTTCCTGAACTAATGACAAGATGTTTGTTGACCTGAGAGCTGAACTCACTGAATGTATGTATATCTCACGTGTCCCATGTAAAGGCCTCAGTTACAGCCAACACTGACACATTCATCAATGTCTATGGAGGCAAAACTCAGCCACACCGGTCCATGGAGACAATTAAAAGTAATGTCATATGGGATATCGCAATCTTATACGAAAGGATGGTTTACGTGTCAATTTTACATACAGCAGAAATGTATATGTTGTCAGAGACAGAGAGAGTTAGTATGAACTAGCGCACAACACTAAATAAATAGCCCAGAGGCTCCAGTGTAATGTAAACATGATATTGACAATAACTACTCCCCTCAGGACAGATTATTATCCTCTTCTGAGCCGGGGAGTGGCTGCTTACAATATAAATTGCTTCCTCACCCATATGTCTTGTGTAAATAAAAGACAAATTGGAAATCGAGGTAGCAAAAGAAAACAAGAACTGCCTCTCGTTTGTGTGAAATTGTCACAATTAGCGGTTGTATCCTTGAGTAATGTCCAAAAAAACCACATTTGAGTGTCACAGTGCCCTTGACCTTTATCCTTGAGTCTAATTTCCAAATTCCTTCATGACATTCCTGAGATATAATTTTCCTGAAAATAGGACGGACAACCGAGAAAATACAGCCTCCAGTCCATTATATAATGTCAAAATTACTTTTATCAGTGTGTTAAAATGCGATCAATCATTTAAAGTCAGAACTCCCACTCTCTGCTGCCTCGACCTAATCATCTCGGATAACAAAAATGCTGTCTCAAGTTTATATAAAGTTCTGTTTGTTATCTGAAGCTCCTCGAGGACCGCAGAGATCTCAGTCCAGCTGAGAGTCCCTCTGAAACTCTGAATCACCGGCCATCCTGTCGAAAAGTCAGCTGGCTCCAAATATACAGCAGTAAAAATAATAAAATAATTGTCATGAACATGAATGACCTCCTCCAGACCTCTCCTCTGGGTAAAGATGGGAGTTACTGTACGAACTGTAAAGTCCTTTTCATATGTACACATTTCTAATCCCTAAATCACTTCTTTGAAAAGCTTTGTGATTGGACTTCCAAAAGACTGGATTTCATATTTACTTTGTTACTTACTCATAATCCTAATTTATTCATGGATGCATTTCTGAGCCACCTGTCAATCAAGCTACCATCAGATGACATTGTGACATTAAGCATGGAGAAACTGTGCAACAAAAAGGAAGTGTTAATAGATTTCGGAAGCCATTGTTCAAAAATAACTTTGTGGGATGTGGAACATTTCTTCACTGACGTGCTTACCACTACATTTCTTGCGGAAGCTGATTTCTTGTATGCATTTGAAAAGATACTATAAAACATAAAAAGTGAAAAGACCACACAGCTTGGAAAAAAATATTACCCATTCTATTTATTTTGCGAGTCCTAAAAATGGCATCAAATATTCTAGTCGACGCTATTTTGTTTTTGCACCGATTTCACCTGGCTTTTAATTAAGGAGAATATTTGTATTATTTCCTCCCCTGCCAGTGGGAACATTTTCTCCAGCCGTCCAAACAAGGATTTGGCAACAACAGTGTTGAGTTACAAACAGAACTCCTTCATTCCTCATGTTTATTAGCATTCAGCGACTCTGATCCACAGAGTCACCAAAGTAATGTCAGCAGGATGCTGTGAGCCTCACAGCACAAAGCCTCCCTCAGAGAGCAACACATAGCATGTCCTGTAATCTGGCATAGTTGACCATTTTGGCTGTGTTGTTCCAGATGTTGGATTAATAACGGAGACAATTGAGCGCTGAGAGACCTTATCAGGGTTGTTCAGGGGCAATTTGAATAGTTCTGAGGCTGGCTGCTCTGGTCCAGACATTTGGATCACAACCTTTCACATGCTTTCATGTCCATATATGAGAGCTTCACTGAAATATTCAGTCTGGGGCCTGAACCAGAAGAACACTCGAGTCCGGCCTCAGTCTCAACTCTCGCAAATTTTTCTTGCTTGTTTTCTCTTCCTCGACTTGACTTCATGTTCGTATTGATCAAGTTCAGTAGGTTTCTTTGTGTTGGCCTAACCCTGTTCTAACAAGAAGTAAGAAAACACCAAGGATGCCAAGTCAAGGTATGTTTCATGGGAATTATGTATTTATTTTACTGGTAACTTGTAACGGAATATATAAAGTAACCTTTCCAACCCTCAGATTAAGATACCCAATACCACCACAACATACGCAGTCATTTGATCACTGTGAGATTAACGAATGATTTTCATTGTCTGACTCAAATAAAGCAGAACCTGAGACATTTGATATTTCCTCGACGGTGGAACAATAGGTGAATAGACAGCTCGGAAAAGCTGCAACATGTCCCTTGCAACACAAAAGTGGTCAAACCAGTTGATATTCGCTCAGCATGCGATACTCGTCTTTCTCAGCTTGGGAAAAGTGACAGGGTGGAACAAGTTCAATAAGTCACGGATGTTTGTGCAGCGCTGTTATTTCTAGAGGTGCAGTCACTAACAGGCATGTGCATAATAGGCTGGAAGATCACTACAGTTTGCATGCACACTTATACTTTTTACTTTGCTCACTTTCACCACTGGAACTTTCCTGTTACTAGTATCACATTTAGTGCATGACTAACGTTTGACTGTATATAATAGCTGACTATGGTAAATGTTTAGTGGAGTTTGCTATAGGGTGTGAACATTCTCACATACCTGCAATGCTGTAGCATGGCATGGTGAAAAATATACGGTTTAGACACAGGTCTTGCTTTTAAAAGAGGCCCTATTCTGCTTTTTGGGGGTTTTCCCTTTCCTGTAATGTGTTTTAAAGGTTTATGTGCATGTAAATGATTTGCTAAAATCCCACTAACCAATTCATAAAGTATTGGATATTTGGTGATGTACTTTAACATCCAAGCTCTGTGATCCTTCTTAATTATCCACTCTATCTCATAATGTTATTTCAGAGCAGATGTTGTTTGTATCAGGTGCAGGGAAACATGAAGCAGTACAATGCAGTCAGTCTGGCCTGCTGACAATCCTGCTGCATTCTTTGGAAACTTAGTGACTGGCACCAAGCAACGTAAACTAAAGACCCTCATCAGCAGCTCGCAGCTGCCAGGAGCGCTGGAAGCAGAAAAGCTGCTTTAATCGGAGCTTTAGACGGACTTCCCAGAAGACGTTCGGCTTATTTTACATGAGCCAGACTGACTCAGACCTACACAAATCATATCGAGATAGTTCGTCCAACTTGCCAAGAGGCTTGATTGCATTACACTTGGAAATCTTGACACAAAGACACGCACGGTTTTCAGATCTAGACAGTGTGTCTCCACGAGCTGCAGAAAATACTTAATTGGACACAACATGTTTTCACCTGTTATTGATGAATCAATCCAATAACCACCACATAAGTCACCACTGATGACACTCCCTTTATTTTGAATCATCATAAATTGTTATTCTGTTATTATGACACTGACATTCGCCATGACCCACTTATGACCTCTCATGAGAGGGCTTGTTCAATGTGTCTGTGTGAACGGCTGGACTTTGCTCTGTGCTGAGTCAACAGAGTGGAGTGTGTGTGAGCCTCAGATGTGGCGGCTGCTCCTCAGTGTGGGAAGGCTCCTCCTCCAATGGGATGCCTCCTTTCATGGTCATGAGAATGTGCAGAGTGATGTCAGGGACTGGGGCTCATTAGGGATGGATGGGGGCTCCGCTCATAATACATGTGGTTCTCGCGTTGCATTCATATCGTATAGGAAAATACAACTCACTCTGTCATTATGTGACATTAAACTATATGGTACTTTGCAGACAGGTCCAGCGAAGTCAAGCGTCTACTATGCAGGGTCATGAAAGGAAAAATGTTAACGTCAAAACACATCTTTCAGTCAGATGTTTTTACCATCAACAATACAAAACGGAAATCTCACTAGCTTGGCTTTAGGCCGTAGACATGCAGCATGATTTGTGATAATGTTCTATCTCAAACAGGCTCCGTCCCTCTACTGGACTCTATGGGTACTACTCTCATCAATGGTACACGAGCGTTCACACACTGAAGTTGTATAAATGTAGCCGGCCAATCAGGGCGAGCCTACCTGAATGCGCACATATAAGGCAGCTACACCTCCTGACTGTCATCCTTTTCTCTTCAGCGAGCAGGACAACACCTGACAGAGAAAAGTAAAACGTTTGAAAGAACAAGAAAGAAGTTATCATACCTTCATGCAGGGCTGTCCCCAGGGTCGGCTCTAGAACAAATCGAATGGGGGGGCAATCATTTACCAGGGGGGGGCACACACTGCCGTCAACAACCAACACACAAACACCAACGCAACTTCAATTTAAAAAAACATGCTGTAAAGTCTCTTGTTTTCACACACATTGCAGGGGTCAGGGTGTAGTGCTATTTTATAGCGCACCTATGACTTGTGCATACACGCACGGTTGTGGCACGACCACCAAAACAGAAACATATGGACATAGGCCACCATATAAAAAGTGTGCAAATGTATTTAGTATCCTATCCATGTGAACATGTTCTAGGTGGGGGGTGGACCTAACCTCCTCTAGGGGGTCCGGGGGCATGCTCCACCGGGAAGATTTTTTTTAAATATTGAAGTTAAATGCATCAATCTGGTGCACTTTGAAAGCAAAATGAAGAGATCTATGGATAGCCTACATCTCTCAACACCCATATGAAACAGAACTGTAAACAGATGTACTTTTTCTTTATGGATATTTTACTAATCACTCCCCTTTTAAACTGTATTCTTGTTTTACTGTCCTATAGTATTTCATACCTGTTTTTCATTTATTCTCTTATTTTTTAATAACTATAATGATCATATAAAGGTGTTCCTCGCAAATACTTGTTTACATGTATGGTGACCAAACCGTTTGAGACCCACTGAGATAACTTAGACTAAAGTTAACTATCTAAACACTGAGAGAGTCCTTTAGCTCACTGAGCTGACGTTATAAGATCCTCTCAGTCTGACAGGAGAGGACTCTCCTCCACCTTGGTGTAGAAACAGCTCTTTATATCCGTTAGCATAGCTAGCTAACCAGATGCTAACAACAACATTCCACGTTACCGCTCGCGCACTCACAAAATGCGCTCGTGCCACACACACAGAGCCGAGCTTGAATGAAACACAGACACCCAGAAGTACTTGTACTGTACTGTATCATATTATTTTCGATGGCTTTACTGTATAATCAGTATAACAGATGAACAGATCGCCACTGGGCTTTCATCTAAACACACAGCCACGTAATGATAACAAAACAAAGGTCGGGGGTCATTGGTCAAGCATCACACCAATCAGAGAGCAGCAGTGAGCACACCTCAGGCTGTGTTTTATATTTGTATTCTTTATTTCTGATTTATTTCACACAAAAAACTTTTAGTGGAAACGTTTTCACTTATATGATAAAAAAAAAAGAAAACGGCAAAGTGGCAAGGCTTGCCCACCCTGCGTTGGGGGGGGCACTGTGACTCATTTGGGGGGGCATGGCCCGCGAATGACCCCCCATGACGCCGACCCTGGCCGTCCCTCCCTACAGGCCGATCATGCAGACTGCGCGGGGCCTCATCTTGCAGAGGGTGCCTCAACTGCGGTCGCCTAGGGTGCAAGATCTGGGGGGGCACTGCGCTGTTAGCTCTTGGAGGGGAAAAAACTCTTTTTGACTGTTTGTGCTCATCCTAATTTTCGGCCTTGATGTAACAACATTCATAATTAAGTAAAGGTAACACCCTTTTCACCCCGGTTACACGTTTCATTTGCCCTGTACGATGGGTGCTGTAAGTGATGAAAGTGGGGGATGTTGGCTTATCAGGCGCCCGCAGCTCACAGCCAAAGTGCGAGTGAGCGTCCGAGCGAGAGAGAGAGAGAGAGAGTGCACCGGTACCTGTGCTTATTGTTGTTAGCATCTGGTGCTAGCTGCGCTAACGGATATAAGAAGATGTTCTACAAGAAGGTGGAGCGAGTCCTCTCCTGTCAGACTGAGAGGCTTTGATAACTACAGCTCAGTGAGGTAAAGGACTCTGAGTGTTTAGATAGATATCTTTAGTCTAAGTTATCTCAGTGGGTCTCAAACGTTTTGATCACAATTTATGTAAACAAATATTTCCAAGGCACTCCTTTATAATTATTAGGATAAATAAAAACCAGCTAAAATCTCGCCTAGGGCAGCAAATTGGTCAGAACCGGCCCTGCCTAGCATTGTCAGCATATGGTTAACTATCACTATTGGAAAATAACAAGGTGAGTATTTAAATAGAAATGTAAATAGAAATGTGGAAGCTGGACTAGCTGTTTCCAGCTGTTTCCAATCTTTAGGCTAAGCTAAGCTAACCGACTACTGGTTCTAGCGTCATGTGAGCTGTATTATTTTGTTCTCTAACTCCCTGCAAACAAGCAAAAACATACATTTGCAAAATGTTTAAGCTACTCCTACAGCCAGTCAAGTTTTTCACAGGTTCAGAATAACAAGAACGCCCTGACAAACACAAAGATATCAAATCTAGGTACCACTTTACAATAAGACTACCCTTATAAAGGATTCATAAAGGGTTTAGAATTAGGTTATTAATTAGGTTGTAAACACTTTATTAATCATTAAGAACCATTTATAAACCAGTTCTAACATAGTTTTCATACATGAACACAGGCTCACTATTTGGCAAGATGACGAAGCCTTATATTGGCTACCTAGCTACTTCGTCTTCTTCATCAGCCAACATCCTTGGTATCTGTTGTTCACTGAGTTGATTCCCCCTTCCATCTTGATGTTTCTTGGCATCTCTTTATGACCATTTATTTATGAGTTATTAACATGTATAGTTGCCAAAAGGGAGCCTTGTTGTAAAGTGTACACATTCCCATTGATTAAGGAGTTACTACCATTTATAATAAGGCTTAGCAGTACAGATAAATGTGGGCTCACTATTTGGCAAGCATCATTCTATTTATCACTTTTACTGGAATAAGTCCTTCAACTTTCAAAAGGCTACCCACAAATAAAGTAAATTCATGTGTCTCTAAAACATCTCTTTCGAAATGTACTCAAAGTGCTGATTAGTCCATTCTGTACAGAATGTTTTTGAACAATAACACAGATTTAAAAAAACACCTGATACACATAACCATAGAAAGACTGATGTAACGTGCAGAGTACTTACAGATAGAGTTTGGGAGCAAGCGGCAATGACTATCAGTCCTGTGAGAAGCAACAAGCCTGCCATCCTTTTTTTGAGTGTAAAATACAAAAAAATCAATATGGTACAGGAGTCAGGACTTCTAACTCAGTTGAATCCAGAGAATTGTTCGTTTTTTAAATGCTCACAGACCTGGCCGAACACAAAGATGTGTCCAAGGGGAAAGAAAAACAGACGAAATACCTGATTCTCTATAGTCATAAACTATACAAAATATGCAGGGAGAGTCTAAAACAGATGCACAAAAAGTAGAATCAGTTTTCAAGGAACATTTATGTAATAATAGAATACAAAAGAAGAAAGGTTTGGCATTGTTATATTAACAGAATGTAAAAAAACATATTCCTCTACACACATGTATTGATCAGAGGAAACATTCTCAGCTGTTGCTTAACACCCGCAAATCTCTCTCCTTTTGTCTGTGATCAGCCATCTGTCCTCTCTTTTTCTCATTACTCTCATCTGTTCTCCTGCTGCCAGCGCTTTCATTTCCCTGCTCCTTCATGACCACTTCTCCAGCTCTGAGTGTCATTTAAAGACTTGAGTAGTAATTTTGTTGATGAGTGGCATTGTGTCATTTCAAATAAATGTGGCAAGCAGCTAAATGCCAGTGAAGGTCAGCTCTGTGCAATGCAGGAGGAGGCAGAGCAGAAGGAGACATTTCATCTCAAGGGACCACAAAGGAAACCCACAGTTTAATGGGGAAAATGGGAGAAACCTCAGGAGAGCAACAGAGGAGGGATCCCTCTCCCAGGACGGACAGACGTGCAATAGATGCCGTGTGTAAATTGAAAAGATAATACATTTACAACATAGGTAGTCCAAATGTTTGGAAATGCATGTTTCTATAATAAGTCTAAGTAATCCTTTAACAAAAAGGAAGATGCAGTAGCTAACAATGATATTCACACCCGGGTGCCATAGCCAGTGTTCCCAGCCGGGAAGAATGTTTACATCCAAATGTATATCAGGGTATTAGCAGTAAAAGCATGCACCCAGGCAGGCGTAGATAGTGGGGGGGACATCCCCCCAATTTCATAGGGACACTGATTCCCCCCCCCCCCCCATTTAAAAAAATAAAAAATATTTAACACATATTTATATTTTTTGTTATCATTTTGTTTAATATATATATTTATTCACATGATAGTTGTAATTAAATCATCTTAGATAATTCCAATGTGCCCACCCAGAGCTACGTCTCCAAGGTGTTATCTTCCTCAGTGCCGGTATCCAGGCTCCGAAGCCGTAGATTGGATGCTCACCGGTAATATTCTGACTAGACACTTTGCAAACTCCGGGGAAAAGATGAACGGGACGTTGGAACATCTCCGTTTATTAAGGCTATCCACAAATAACATTAACACAGACACTGTAGTATTGTTGACTGCAGACTGCTAATTACTTTTCTCCCTCTTCTCATACCCCCGGCAGAGCGCAGCTTTATTGGACTGCGTAGATTAAAAACATGGTTAGGATCGACCATGAGTCAAAAAAGACTCAATGGGGTTGTTGTGTGCAGTATTCAAAAAGAGAGGCTCGACAGACTGAACAAAAGACAAATTGCCCAACATTGTGCAGGGTAACGAAAGGAGGAGAATCGTTTTTGGGTCCTTTGAGAAGCCTATTTCCAGTCAGTAAATATATATATAGATATAGTGTACATTACGAATATGTTCATGTACCATTCAGGCCTGTGTGGGGAAGTTTTTAAGTTAGAGCTGTCCTACACAGCAGCCTTTAGTTGTGTTTTAGTTTTGTTTATATGCAAGTGGCGGCACTATGTATAGAGAAGTAATTTAGGTGTACATATAATATGCATTAAGTACTATGAGTGCATGTACCAGTCAGGCCTGTGTGGGGCAGCGTTTAAGTTAGAGCTGTCCTACACAGCAGCATACTGTATAAAGAAGTAATTTGTGGGTACATATGTGTAATATATAGATTACTTTTACTTATTGTTAATTGTTATTCCTCTAATTGTTATCCTCTCAAACGCCTTAATAAATTATCCTTCTTGCACTTAAAGGTCAATACCAATTCATTTGTTAATCCACATACATACTTACATTGTATTATATTTGATCTTGAAACAGTTCATATTTGAGCTTACGGTTAATTACTCATGATTGTAAAACAAATAGTAAGTAAATATGGTGATTTTCTTCTGGCCTAATACCGTTATGTGTGTTTGTTGCATAGACTGTTTGTCGCATAGCCTGTGGCTGCCGCCGCGGCAATTGGGCTTATATTGTTTGTACACCTGTGTTTGCGACCTTAATGCTTTTTTCTTCTGCTGTTTAAGTGGTAGGTTATCTTTATTCATGTAGCCTTATGCTTAGTGTACACTGGTTCATTCTAGTTAATCTACTCAGGAATGCATATTTTGATAATTTATTATCAGTGATCGGCTTCTCAAAATGAATATATCTAAATAAAATATATGCAGATAGTTCTACTTCCAGATCAGCACCTCATCACAATCCTTGGTGTGCAATAAAATTGTATTTTATATTATATTTATATACTTTGCTTGGGTAAAAATATATTTGAAGTGTGCTAACCTGTACTTGAGTACGATACTCTTTTGTACACGCTACAGTCTTTAAATTACAGTTGTGAAGGGCTTAATTTCAACTAACAGATCTTTGTTTTGCTATTTCAAATAAAGCTCAGTATAATTAACCCTTGAGCAGACTGAGAAGGACTTTTATTCAATGTAATAATGGTTTGCTGATACACATGCTCATATGTAAAGAAGGGAGGACTGGCACTTTTTAACCCCAACTTCAAGCACTCACATAGAGAGCACGCTCGTGAACTGTTAGCGCGGGGAAACTGTGGCCCTCTGTCGCCTGTCACGCAACTTAAATGATGACGTTAAAAAAAAAAAAAATGTAAAAAGGCCCTGCCGGACAATCTGTGATTCTCCAGAACATACAGATGGCCAGTCCGCCCCTGGACTCAACAGGAATAATCCAAGGGTAGTCACCCTGGTGTCTCGGAACCTCTACTGGTGTTGGTCGCAAACTGTGGGAGAGACTCAGTCCGCTCTTAAGCACTGCAAGGTGACATTATGTGGCGCTATGTTGATGCAAGCCCCTGTGGTACTAAGGATTCCCTTGACTGGCTAACAGCAGCATAGAAATGAAGGGAGGCCAGTCGGCAATGCTACCAGGAAACAGGCAGTCAGCGTGCCAGTCCGCCTCAGAGATCACTTCAGACTTCCAGTGGTCCGAAGTGAGATAGTACGGAAAGATACTCACAACAAACTCCTGTAGTGGTAGCAAATCTGACCTTATTATGGATTTCAATTGGACTTTTACTTCTTCTACCACTCTTAATTGGCCTAATAGTTGTGAAGTTATTATTATTACATGTTACTTGTTAGACGCTTTTATCCAAAGCGATTTACATACTCAATACTGTGGGAAATCCCCACAGGAGCAATTTGGGGTGAAGTGTCTTGCCCAGCGACACAACGACATGCTGACTGCAGTGGGGTTTGAACCTGTGCTCCCCTGATCCGAACACCAACGCCCTACCCACTGCGCCACACGCCTCCAAAGTGAAGTCATGTTGTTTTCTCATAAACGATTTGTTTATGAGTTATTGATCCTCCAAATTTGAAGCTTTCAATATATTTCTAACTTTACCGAACTGAGCACAACAATATCTTTCTCTACCAGAGTGCTCCAAAATCATGCTTGCTTAAAGCTACTACGGTGGCCCTGAATTGCAAGACACCACAGCATTTCACAAAACACAACAGCATTTCCCAAAACACAACAGCATTTCACAAAACGCCGCAGCATTTCACAAAACACAACAGCATTTCACAAAACACAACAGCATTTCACAAAACGCCGCAGCATTTCACAAAAAACAACAGCATTTCAGAAAACACCACAGCATTTCAGAAAACACCACAGCATTTCAGAAAACACCACAGCATTTCACATTGGACGGAAAGGGTATTCCTTTAGGGAGAACACTTCTTGTTTGTGATTGGACAGAGCCAGGCAGAGAACCACTGCTGTGATTGGTTGTTTTTGCTGCCAGTCAATAAATGACGCTTCGTGATTGGTCAGCACCCGACAGCGCAATATGTCCCAACACATCAGCCGTTAGCTGTTAGCACTCAGCTCACAGCTCCTCATATCTGTTCAGAAACTGGACAAAAGTTAAACATATACAAAACACAGACTGTCTGTGTCATGGCGAATACAGTCGCTGCTTTATTTATGTCTGTATGACGTTGTTGTGAGTGTGGACGGAGCAGCTACAGGTTAGTTTAGCCTGATCGCTCCGATTCCGATGAAACTCGAGCGATTAGAGCGATGCAAAGGGGCTTATCTACATGTAAATACTATGGTAGACTACCCAATATTCGAATCGCTCTAATCGCTCGAGTTTCACCGCGGCTGTCGGCTGTGTTTGCTCCTGTCATTCAAACAAGACGCGCTGGAGAGGGGGCGGGGCGTATCTCCATGTAAATCCTATGGGAGATACCAACTACAACAAAATTAACATATTTGACCGTGATTTAATTGTAATACACGTTTCAAAGTGATGCCGAAGTAACTACATACTGATACCGGTTAGTAAAAACCATGAATTAATGCTCTGACAAGTCTGCAGACAAGACGGCAGGCGAAAAGCTTTTAAAATGCGTGTTTTCTGAATGGAGATCGGATTGATCAGGCTAAACTAACCTGTAGCTGCTCCGTCCACACTCACAACAACGTCATACAGACATAAATAAAGCAGCGACTGTATTCGCCATGACATAGACAGTGTGTGTTTTGTACATGTTTAACTTTTGTCCAGTTTCTGAACAGATATGAGGAGCTGTGAGCTCTGAGTGTGTGCTAACAGCTAACGGCTGATGTGTTGGGACATATTGCGCTGTCGGGTGCTGACCAATCACGAAGCGTCATTTCTTGACTGGCAGCAAAAACAACCAATCACAGCAGTGCTTCTCTGGCTGTCTCTGTCCAATCACAAACAAGAAGTGTTCTCCCTAAAAGAATACCCTTTCCGTCCAATGTGAAATGCTGTGGCGTTTTCTGAAATGCTGTGGTGTTTTCTGAAATGCTGTGAGTGTTTTCTGAAATGCTGTGGTGTTTTCTGAACGTGCTCTTTTTTTGGCGAGGGGTGCGCCTGCGCACCTGCGCAACAGTTATGTGCAGCCCTGCTTATATTGTATGTTCTGTTCTTTCATATTTTCCATCTTACTTCATTTCGTTTTGTAATACAAACCAGATTATCAGGTTTAAAAGCGCTGGTAGCAATCAGCATGCATGAGATGATTGATATGTCTGCCTTAAAAACATTTTTCTAAAACATAATATTTGATTCGATACTCATTAATGTTGAAATATACTCAAGTAGTGGAATTCAGCTTTTTATTTTGATTTGCACAAATAAATAAATAAATTAAAGTATTCAAACAGATTGTGATTGTGAAATAGAAATACAGAAAATATATATAACAACTCTAAGCAAAAGTCACTGCAGCAAAACCAATATAATCCATGCTGTATCTGCAGTATTGTTTCATTTAATGTTCTGGCAGCAGCTAGAATCTGAGCCATGCTGATTGTGTAGACCAGGGGTGTCAAACTCAATTTCATCGCAGGCCACATTAACATTATGGTTGCATTCAAAGGGCCGGTTGTAACTTTAAGACTATATAAAAATACATATATAAATATTTAATATATATAAAATAATGTATTATATTACATTATTGCTTCTGCATTGGATTATTTTTGGATTATAGGGGCTTTCTGTTTAGGGTCTGGGCCCCTATTTGAAAGCTTCGGATGGCCTATCTGGGGGGTTTCACATATCTATATTATGTTTTAGGATTGTGCTTGTATTTTTTTACATTTATTTATAATGCAGGAGAAAAACCAGCGTACCTGGAAAAACCTCAATTTTAGCTTATTTTACAATCCATTAGATTAAATTAGATATTTCTTTTCAATTACTTTCTAGGTGCTTTGGTTTCAAAATCACTGATTTTGATAGAGCAAGTCAAAAAGGGGATTATTTCTTAAAACGTCTGAAAAAGGAAACTACTCTCCTTCTCATTCGCTGAAAAACATTTTGCCTCTTTGGTAATCCTGTGCACGTTTTGTCAACATCGCCCTGATCAGTAGGTGTGATGGCGGCTGCAGCACCATCGTTGGAATTAGGTGTGGACTTGTTGTGTGTTGTGTCAATATTGGACTTCTCTAGATTTGAATTGTGAGCAATGGAAGTCATGGGTTGCTCTTTCTGTGAGCTTTTCCTAAAAGATTTGATAGGAGGATCTTGACAGAAAACATCTGGCCGTGCGTCTGCATTACAGGAGATTTCCATGTCTTTCTCTCCACCACTCGAGTCAGTTTCGTAATTATTGACAGGAACATCCGATGCATCAGAATGGTCCAGTCTGCAGATGGTCATCCACCTAACAGCATCTGTTACATAAGGGCTGCAGTCCAGGTCCTCCTCCAGGTGACCCATTGTTACAAAGCTGTGAGTCAGGGCTTGCTCGGGTGTGATTCGTGAGTTAGCATCTAGGTCAAGTAACCGTTTAAGCAGTTGTACAAAGGCCATCCTGTCTTTCAACTCAACTCTGCCCTTTTCCTCTGCGTAATCCTCAATTGCTTCATCCAAACTTGAATACTGGTCTAAAGCATGCTCTGAAATGTCAGACTCGACACCGGTTCCTTCCTTGTACTCCTCTGGTGTTTTAAATCTCCACTCTGGACTATTTTTCCGTTCCCTAATGAAGTACTTGGAGGAGAACTTTCCAGCATTTAGCAAGTGGTCTCCTGGTTGGCCAATAAGATGGCAAATGACTTTCATAATACAGTATTTTGAGCCGTCAGGGAAGAGGTGAGCAGTAATATACATCTCTGCAATAATACATCCCAGTGACCACATGTCTATGGCCTCAGAAATAGGGAGGCCCAAGCACACCTCTGGAGCTCTGTATGGTAGAGGTTGCTTTTCTGTTCCAATTTCTACTTCAGACGTTGGGATGGCCTCACCAAAGTCGATCAATTTAATCCGGAAGGGCTGATTCTGGTGGTTCACAAGCATGATGTTGTCATGTTTAAGGTCTGAATGAATGACGCCAATGCTCTTCAGGGCTTTGAATGCTACAAGTATCTGCTGTGTGATTGGACGGATTTCATTAAGCGTATATGCTTTCTTTCTGTTCATCATGAAGTCCAAAAGGCTCTGATCCAACATCTCAAATGCGAGGCAAGAAACGTCTCGGAAAAAGAAATTGTCAATAAATCTTATAAGGTTGTTCTTCTCTGGGACAAATTTCCTGATTTTTTCTAGCATTCTCACTTCTTCAACTTGATCTTCACTGTCTTTGTGAATCTTAATGGCTATAATCTCTGAGGTTTTTAGGTTGACACATTTTGCAACCTTGCCAAATACTCCTTCTCCAATAAAGTCCAATACTCGATAGTTTGCAGACTTGCTGGAGATTATGTCTTCTTTCTCTACCTGAAATGTTTCAGAATTGTTTGCAACATCCGATGAATCTGAATGGTCCAGGGTCCAGATGCTTGACAAGTTACCTACTTCTTTTACAAAAGAGCTGCAGCCCAGGTCCTCGGACTTCCCTAGATTTGAATTGTGAGCAATGGAAGTCATGGGTTGCTCTTTCTGTGAGCTTTTCCTAAAAGATGTGATAGGAGGATCTTGACAGAAACCATCTGTCCGTGCGTCTGCATTACTGACATTAAAATGTCTGAAAAAGGAAACCACTCTCTTTCTCATTCGCTGAAAAACATTTCGCCTCTTTGGTAATCCTGTGCGCGTTTTGTCGACATCGCCCTGATCAGTAGGTGTGATGGCGGCTGCAGCACCATCGTTGGAATTAGGTGTGGACTTGTTGTGTGTTGTGTCAATATTGGACTTTCTAGATTTGAATTGTGAGCAATGGAAGTCATGGGTTGCTCTTTCTGTGAGCTTTTCCTAAAAGATGTGATAGGAGGATCTTGACAGAAACCATCTGGCCGTGCGTCTGCATTACAGGAGATTCCATGTCTTTCTCTCCACCACTCGAGTCGGTTTCGTAATTATTGACAGGAACATCCGATGCATCAGAATGGTCCAGTCTGCAGATGGTCATCCACCTAACAGCATCTGTTACATAAGGGCTGCAGTCCAGGTCCTCCTCCAGGTGACCCATTGTTACAAAGCTGTGAGTCAGGGCTTGCTCGGGTGTGATTCGTGAGTTAGCATCTAGGTCAAGTAACCGTTTAAGCAGTTGTACAAAGGCCATCCTGTCTTTCAACTCAACTCTGCCCTTTTCCTCTGCGTAATTCTCAATTGCTTCATCCAAACTTGAATACTGGTCTAAAGCATGCTCTGAAATGTCAGACTCGACACCGGTTCCTTCCTTGTACTCCTCTGGTGTTTTAAATCTCCACTCTGGACTATTTTTCCGTTCCCTAATGAAGTACTTGGAGGAGAACTTTCCAGCATTTAGCAAGTGGTCTCCTGGTTGGCCAATAAGATGGCAAATGACTTTCATAAGACAGTATTTTGAGCCGTCAGGGAAGAGGTGAGCAGCAATATACATCTCTGCAATAATACATCCCAGTGACCACATGTCTATGGCCTCAGAAATAGGGAGGCCCAAGCACACCTCTGGAGCTCTGTATGGTAGAGGTTGCTTTTCTGTTCCAATTTCTACTTCAGACGTTGGGATGGCCTCACCAAAGTCGATCAATTTAATCCGGAAGGGCTGATTCTGGTGGTTCACAAGCATGATGTTGTCATGTTTAAGGTCTGAATGAATGACGCCAATGCTCTTCAGGGCTTTGAATGCTACAAGTAGCTGCTGTGTGATTGGACGGATTTCATTAAACGCATATGCTTTCTTTCTGTTCATCATGAAGTCCAAAAGGCTCTGATCCAACATCTCAAATGCGAGGCAAGAAACGTCTCGGAAAAAGAAATTGTCAATAAATCTTATAAGGTTGTTCTTCTCTGGGTCAAATTTCCTGATTTTATCTAGCATTCTCACTTCTTCAACTTGATCTTCACTGTCTTTGTGAATCTTAATGGCTATAATCTCTGAGGTTTTTAGGTTGACACATTTTGCAACCTTGCCAAATACTCCTTCTCCAATAAAGTCCAATACTCGATAGTCTGCAGACTTGCTGGAGATTATGTCTTCTTTCTCTACCTGAAATGTTTCAGAATTGTTTGCAACATCCGATGAATCTGAATGGTCCAGGGTGCAGATGCTTGACAAGCTACCTACTTCTTTTACAAAAGAGCTGCAGCCCAGGTCCTCGGACTTCCCTAGATTTGAATTGTGAGCAATGGAAGTCATGGGTTGCTCTTTCTGTGAGCTTTTCCTAAAAGATGTGATAGGAGGATCTTGACAGAAACCATCTGTCCATGCATCTGCATTACAGGAGATTTCCATGTCTTTCTCTCCACCACTCGAGTCAGTTTCGTAATTATTGACAGGAACATCCGATGCATCAGAATGGTCCAGTCTGCAGATGGTCATCCACCTAACAGCATCTGTTACATAAGGGCTGCAGTCCAGGTCCTCCTGCAGGTGACCCATTGTTACAAAGCTGTGAGTCAGGGCTTGCTCGGGTGTGATTCGTGAGTTAGCATCTAGGTCAAGTAACCGTTTAAGCAGTTGTACAAAGGCCATCCTGTCTTTCAACTCAACTCTGCCCTTTTCCTCTGCGTAATTCTCAATTGCTTCATCCAAACTTGAATACTGGTCTAAAGCATGCTCTGAAATGTCAGACTCAACACCGGTTCCTTCCTTGTACTCCTCTGGTGTTTTAAATCTCCACTCTGGACTATTTTTCCGTTCCCTAATGAAGTACTTGGAGGAGAACTTTCCAGCATTTAGCAAGTGGTCTCCTGGTTGGCCAATAAGATGGCAAATGACTTTCATAATACAGTATTTTGAGCCGTCAGGGAAGAGGTGAGCAGCAATATACATCTCTGCAATAATACATCCCAGTGACCACATGTCTATGGCCTCAGAAATAGGGAGGCCCAAGCACACCTCTGGAGCTCTGTATGGTAGAGGTTGCTTTTCTGTTCCAATTTCTACTTCAGACGTTGGGATGGCCTCACCAAAGTCGATCAATTTAATCCGGAAGGGCTGATTCTGGTGGTTCACAAGCATGATGTTGTCATGTTTAACGTCTGAATGAATGATGCCAATGCTCTTCAGGGCTTTGAATGCTACAAGTAGCTGCTGTGTGATTGGACGGATTTCATTAAGCGTATATGCTTTCTCTCTGTTCATCATGAAGTCCAAAAGGCTCTGATCCAACATCTCAAATGCGAGGCAAGAAACGTCTCGGAAAAAGAAATTGTCAATAAATCTTATAAGGTTGTTCTTCTCTGGGTCAAATTTCCTGATTTTTTCTAGCATTCTCACTTCTTCAACTTGATCTTCACTGTCTTTGTGAATCTTAATGGCTATAATCTCTGAGGTTTTTAGGTTGACACATTTTGCAACCTTGCCAAATACTCCTTCTCCAATAAAGTCCAATACTCGATAGTCTGCAGACTTGCTGGAGATTATGTCTTCTTTCTCTACCTGAAATGTTTGAGACATTTTTTATATAAAAGGTTCTTCAATGCTCTCTAAATTGAGTCGATTTAAAGTGGATTCCTTTGTCCTACACTGAATGTAACCAAATGTGATAGAAACGGTTTCTTCTCGTAGGCAGGAACATGGAATGTGACCTCATCATGAGTTCAAGGCAATACAACGCATCAAAGCAAATGTGTTGATGACATCATCATGACTCCAAAGGATCAAGCCAACAGGATTCGAAATATATTCAAATGACATAAAAATGATGACATCATCAACACAGATCCAAATGATTTTTAAATGTATATTTTACAATAAAAAAACAACAATATATTCCTGTTGTCCAATCCAATTTTCTTAGAAAAAAAGTTTGTTTTGTCATGCCAAAAATCCTGTCACTGAGACAGAGTACCACAGCTCCTTACCAAGGGCGCCGGAAGCAGGGGGGCCAGGGGGCCATTGGCCCCCCCACTTTACAGCCCTGCCCCACATTCTCGCAGCAGCGGATGCCGCGGAACACTGTACACATCCCGTTTCAATAATTCCCCTCTACTCTAAAGTCGCATCTAAAAAGAACGCCATCTGATCTAGCTGTGTATATGTTTGTTATTTTTGATTGTTATATTCAATCATTAGCTACAGGCATTTTTGAAGCTTGTAAAGGGAAGATGACAGCTCTCACTCGCCACTCTGCTCTTCCACAGCGCCGCTCCCCCTCCCTCCGCTGAAATTATGAATGTAAGGCGTATAGTAATCATAGATAACACGGCAGGGTCCGTTACAGTTCGTTTTCATCTGATTTCAAATAAACAAAGTCTTGGCTTTTAGAATATTAAACTTGTTTCGGCAAATTCAGATAATAAATACAACTTTGAAGCTTGTAACGACATAATTACAAGCGGAGAACGGAGTAACTTTACGTCACAGCAGGCATAACAACAGCCGGTGTTTCTCGTGAGTGTTTTCCCCGGGAAACAAACACAATACACACAAAGGCAAAAATACACAAACACACACACGTATATACACACACACACACTCGCGAGCTCCCCCCAGACCAGTAATCCAAACGAAAATATTTTCCCTCCGTTACTACTTTGATCATTTGCTCCGATAATAATCAATCAGATCGATGGATATCCATCAAATCCAAATGTGGAGATGACAGCTTTGTAAATACCGGAGTTAATAACTGGAACTTTTCACAGAGTGTGTTCAAAAAAAGTGCGCTTACTTCAGTCAAACACCAGTCAACATTCAGCTTGTCAAACAAGAGCGTATTGAGCAGGAAAAAAGGAGAGATGGAATGATGGAGCAACTGCGCTGTCATATGTGTGGGCTGGACCTGTATAGTTTAATTTACAGGAAAGGAGTGAGCAGAGGGTAGAGTGGTCCATTCTTGTTCTGTTTTCTGTGACTATCTTCCTCATGCTGAACACCCTCTCAGACTTTCAGTTGCGCGCGCTACTAAAGAGACGCGTTACCATGGAAACCAAACAATGTTGTAGCTGTATTGAAGTCCGAGTGGAAACAGTAACATTTGGAGCGTTATGTTAGAATGAAACAGGTCGTGACTCACAAATCAGATTTAGTCAGAAATCGGGAGAAATGCGGGATAAATATGACCCCGGGACCGGGAGGAAATCGGGAGTCTCCCGCGAAACTCGGGAGGGTTGGCAAGTATGTCACATACACACGCACTTTTTGGCCCCCCCACTTCTGAAATGAATCCGGCGCCGCTGCTCCTTACTGCTTACAATACAAAAAACAATCAGTTAGCATCTGGTTAGCTAGCTATGCTAATGGATATAAAGAGCTGTTTCTACACCAAGGTGGAGGAGAGTCCTCTCCTGGCCGACTGAGAGGATCTTATAACGTCAGCTCAGTGAGGTAAAGGACTCTCTCAGTGTTTAGATAGTTAACTTTAGTGTAAATTATCTCTGTGGGTCTCAAACGGTTTGGTCACCATAAATGTAAACAAGTATTTGCGAGGAACACCTTTATATGATCATTATCAGGGGCGTCGCCTGGACCTGGAAAAATTCGGGGCTTAGCCGACAGTGGCGGCGGCCGCGGCGCTACAGTGGAATTTTCTGCAACACTCCCCACACGCACACACACAGTACACCCGCGACTGTTACAATGAATGCTCGATAATCAGCTCATGGCATAAAGGTGTAAGCAGGGGTAAAGTGCTATTTTTGAGTGGGGAGCGGACCTAACCTCCTCTAGGGGGGTCCGGGGGCAAGCTCCCCCGGGAAGATTTTTTTTTAATATTGAAGTTAAAAGCATCAATCTGGTGCACTTTGAGAGCAAAATTAAGAGATCTATGGATACATCTCTCAACACCCATATGAAACAGAACTGTAAACAGATTTTCTTTTTCTTTATGGATATTTTACAAATCACTCCCCTTTCAAACTGTATTCTTGTTTTACTGTCTTATAGAATTTCATACCTGTTTTTCCTTTATTCTCTTATTTTTTTTAGAACTATAATGATCATATGAAGGTGTGCCTCGGAAATAATCTTTTGAATAATTCGTGACCAAAGGAATGAACTAGGAGCAGAGAAATAATCATATTTAAAAGACAGCATTGTCATAAGAGGCCAACAGTCACAAGGGTGTGTCACTTTGCTGAAGGATATTTGTGACCAGCTATCCAGGCCAGACTCTAAAGACTTTCCAAGGGGTAAAAATGCTGCTGCTGGAGTACTGACTGGAAGTATTGCTGATATCATGTCTACCATCCTCTTAAAGTACTCTGTCCAACAATATCAGTCTCATGAGAAAGGTGTTTTAACACTTATTCAAAATAGCAGAGAAACATCATTATTGTACTCAGGAGGGGACATTGACAGAGGATTACTCAAAAAGTACACGAAGAACTAATGGCAAAACATTTTTTTTTCCCTCATCAAACTTAGCAGAAGTGGCTTGATTTTGTTCTCAGGATGGGACTTTGCCAGAGGATTAAAAAAAAAACACACACTAGAAGTACTTCAATGTATTGTGATAGTAGCTGTAAAAATACTGAGTTCAGCAGTCTCAATATCATTAAGAACTTATGGTAAAATTGTCTTTTTAACGCTTATTCAAAATAGCAGAAAACATGCATTATATAATATGGAGGGGACTCTGACAGAGGATTACTCACAAAGTACACAGTAAAAGTACTTCATTTTATTTCTGGTAGCAATCAACTAGTGCTGAGTCCAATAGTATCAGTTTTATAAAGAACTTATGGTAAAAAATATTTGTATCACTAGCAGGAAAGAAAATGAAGAGCAGCTGATTGACCGAGTGCAGAATCGCTGTATAGTTTAAATCTCCTTAGTTACAATGTTGTCCATTTTAGACAAAGGCTTATTATATTTACAGCCCTAATAACATTCATTTTCTGGGCTCTATATGTGTCCTGGCTGTTTTCGTTGTGATCGCTAAATTCACCTTGTTTATAATATTATCACTATAACACTGACCCAGATCGCTGGATCGCTAGAAACACCGCTGTCATCAGACTGGCAAGGGCTGTTCCATGCTCTGCTCAACCTCCCGCCTTCCCAATGGACTCAGTAGCGCCCCCTGCTGCCGTGGAGCATGTGTGAGTGAGCATGTGTGAGTGTGTTTGAGCCAGCCACGGCGGAATATTACTGCCAAAAGTCACAGTAATATTCCGCCGTGAGAAGAAAACGTTTTGTACTTGTAAAAAAAGTTGTGTACTTGTAAAAAAAAGTGTTGTACTTGTAAAAAAAAGTTGTGTACTTTTAAAACCTATGCTGAATATGTCTCTGAAACATGATTAGAAAAATGTTATGTGTTTGTTTGATAGATACGTTTTTTCTTTGCAAAACTAAATGCATTAGTTTGTAGATGGTGTTTTGTATTTGCAAACCACATTGTGTTTGTTAGTGAATCATGAGGCATTTGTAAAACCGGTTTAGTTTGTTTGTGGAGTTATGGCAGGAATTAGCTCCATATTATTGCCACACACACAGAGCCGAGCTTGAAAGCACACGTTTATTTCCATGCAACTCTCTGATTGGTGTGGTATCTTGCTCTGTTGCATTCACTGAACACGGGAAATTACGATCCTGCCGTCCTCTCTAGTGTCATGACGAGGTTCAGGTAAAGCACGGTTAATGTATTATATTATTGAGGGAGAATTGTCCGGGGCTACAGAAAAAACATTTGGGGCTTTAAGGCCAGGCGACACCACTGATCATTATAGTTATTAAAAAATAAGAAATAAATGAAAAACAGGTATGAAATACTATAGGACAGTAAAACAAGAATACAGTTTAAAAGGGGAGTGATTAGTAAAATATCCATAAAGAAAAAGTACATCTGTTTACAGTTCTGTTTCATATGGGTGTTGAGAGATGTAGGCTATCCATAGATCTCTTAATTTTGCTCTCAAAGTGCACCAGATTGATGCATTTAACTTCAATATTTAGTCATAGCTGCGCTATAAAATAGCATACACCCCTGCAATGTGTGTGAAAGACAATTTACTTTACAGCATGTTTTGAAATTGAAGTTGCGTTGGTGTTTGTGTGTTGGTTGTTGACGGCAGTGTGCAGGGCCGTCCCTCCATACAGGCTGATCATGCAGACTGCGTGGGGCCTCACCTTGCGGAGGGGGCCTCATCTTGCGGGGGTAGCCTCATCTTAGCCGCAAATGCGTCTCAAATGCCTATGCGCTTATGCGGCGCAATTAGTGTGGTATCGCGCTGCGAGGCTCCACTAGCACCGAACCCCCCCACCGTCGACGCTCGCGAAAATGAGGGCCTCATCATATAACTTTGCGTGGGGCCTGCAGTTGGCCAGGGACGGCCCTGGCAGTGTGTGCCCCCCCCCCCCGTGGTAAGTGATTCCCCCCCCATTCGATTTGTTCTAGAGCCATGGCTCTAGAACAAATCGAACCTTATTAATTCTTATTAACCTTATTAATCAAACCTTATTGAGTAACAGGGTTGCAACCCTGTTACTCAATAAGGTTCAAAGGTTTTGAAACAGAAAGTTAGTTGAGAAAGGAAGTAACTGTATACGCTGAGTGTACAGCACAGTTCTCATTTTTCACCCCTGATATCATTGGACACTTCCTCTTTCATCACTTACTTAAGCATTTTTTACAATTCATTCCAGTCTTGCACCATGTCAGAACGACACGCCATTTTTGGGGGAAGATATGTGTGACATCACACAGTGAGGTTTGGAAAAAGGCCGGGGGGGAAATACACAGAATTCAAACAGGATGTGCTTAATTTGACGTAAAGTGTTTATCTCGCGGAAAACCAATGAATGTTTAGAGTCAATCACAGAATAAACAAAAGGAATCTGAAGCAAAGTGTCAGTGACTATATGTCATTCAAATGTTGCTTCTGGTTTTAATTACTGTAGCAAATCTCTGTGATTAACTGCTATCTCAAAAGGATGTTTACTTGAGTAAACAGAAGCATATCAAAGGTGACCTGCTGCACTTCTATTTGAATCTTACTGCAAATTCCTTTAAAAGGCTGCAGCCTGCTGGGTGATTTGTGAAGTGCACATTTTACACTCATTTTAACAATCTTCCTGTTCACGTTCAGGGAAATATTTGTCATTATTTGCTCTGTTAACTAATTAAATCTCACATACAAACCCTTGGGATTATTTGGGAACTTCGTCAAGCATTATATGTTAAGTCTCAATGCACACTAAATAATGTATATGATAGAATATTGATTGAAAAGCTCTTCTAATGAAAATATTAGATAAAAATAGATACTGGCTTAGTGCAAATATCTACATTTCAAAATACGAGAGAGAAAACATAATTGTTATCATCTTCAGATAGTAATTCTGCAGAAAATCCACAAGAGGTCAGTATGTTCACCGATCGTAACTGCACTGCATCTCCATGAGAAGACCTTACTTTATTTTACAATCACTATTAAATCATCTATTTTCTGAGATTAGTGTATTTGTATGCATGGTCCTTGATCCCAAATAAATACATAAATTCATTTGAAAAGTTAATCTCTTGTATTAAACTTCCTATGACATCCTGACCGTCTGTCCACCTTTGACCTTGTGTCCTCACTGTAGTTTGTTGGAACGTAATTAGAGTTCAGGGTAGGGAATGCTTTCTGTCAATGAGAGGCCTTTACAGTAATCGTGATGTGTGTGCAGGCTTTCATTCTCTGAGACCAAACACACTGTAGGCTCCATCAGTGCAGTAAACTTTAGCCTGACTCACCTCTGCACTAAAGCTTTCACAATGGAGGAGGGGGAGTGATCTTTGTGGAAAGTCTTTTGAAAAAACCGGAGCAGCTGACTGTTAAAGTTAATTAATTCAAGGATGTTCAGTCTCTCTCCACTCTTAAAGTAAACCAGAGAAACATGTCTTTAACTACTGATATTAATAATGAAATGTAGCTGCTAGCCATGACATACTTGTTTCTTCCCCCAACAAAGAGGCAGCTTTTTGCCTCAGGGAGGGCTCATTTCTTTATACATATTGATGTATATATCTGGCACATACATACATTGTTTTTACTGTTTTTTGCTCCTGGTGGTACTTCGTGTGTCAAGATATAACTGTGTGAAACTGTTTTTCTTCTGTGGTGGGTGGCCATTTTGTCTCAAAGTCTTCCCTCCACTGAGTTTGGCATTGAGGTCCTGATGCTCCCCGTCAGCCATGGTTTAGCTCAGGATCATCAGCGGCCTGTCAGTGGCTGGAAATCAAACATCCCAGCCACCCATGTGTCTGCCACCACTCTGCACAGTTCCTCTGCCCCCCCACCCGTGCAGAGGTGCATTGAATTATAGCCCGAGGACCAGGAGAGTGGGAACTCCCATGCTAATAAAGTCCAGACTGGGAGTGTTTCCACAGACTGCTCCGCTCCTGAAGCTGCAGCATTCCTCATGGTCACTTAATCCTGCAATAACGGGGGTTTGGAAGAAGTGAGGTACAAATACTTTGTTAATGTACTTCATTAGCTTTTTCTGGTATCAGTGCTTTGCTCCACTATTTATTTTTCCGATAACTTTTACTCCCAAATACCTTTACTTTTTTTACATTTTCAAAACAGGCTTTAGTTTAAATCTGCATTTGGCGGCGTGATCATCAGTCAATGAGCGCCTATTTCAGCCTAAAGTCAGACAACATGAGGAGTGTATGTATGACAATGACAGTATTACAATTGGAAATATAAGTTCTTGAATGATCTATCGAGTGAGGTCCAGTTACCAGATTGACTCTATAAAACAGTTGGTAGTTATTGCTACTTTATTTCAAAGCCCATTCTTCCTTACTTTTACTTGAGTAAAGATGTTTAGTCAGTACTTTTTAAACATGAGTATCTGTACTTCTACTTGTGTGAAGGATGTGTGTACTCCATTAAACAGGGTCTGACTAACAACCAAGACACACTTCACTTCTAATCATTTAGTTTAAAGCTGTGGTATGATGAATTGTGGGCCTTCAGGAGGAGGATCTGCTGTCATCCTGCAGGGTTTAACCAGTCAGCTAAAATCCACAAACCTCACAAATTCTTACGTGAAGGCGGTGTTATTAACTGCTCAGGTTTGACATCACCGACCTGAGGCAGCCCCATGCTTGGCTCTCCTCTGGCCAATGAAAATGCTGCATCATTTATCACAAACCCCCCCACCCTGACATGTTTCTGGGCCTCGAGCAGTGGGAGGGTCCCAGCACCACCGTGTTGGTTTCAGGCTGCAGGACGGGGTTGTGTTTTTATTCCTCCCCTAAAGGGCCCTCTGTGGTTGCCGCGGTTACCATGCTTTTTTGGATTCCCTCTCTATAATTGAGTCTTGCGTTTTCACCCTGGATTCCTCAGGCCGGCACAAAGCGGTGATTATTCCTGAGCAGCGGACGGGATGGTGGTGGTGGTGGGGGGGGGCTTTGAATGAATGCCATCACATTCTCATGAAGCCCATTGGCTGCTCACTCTTTGTCCTCCGCTCTCTGAAGGACACACAGAGCCTGTTTGATCCACAATGAGAGATGACTAAATGTAACCAGGAGGGTGCAGGGGCTCAGGGTGGCATCACAAAACAATCTGCATGCCTTTTGGAAACACTCATTATGACATTAGAGAGTAAACATGCGGGACAGTATGGAAACTGTACAGACAATGGAGAGCACTGATAAATAAGATCAAAGATTAGTTTAAAGTTAGCCATGCTTGTTTCCTTTTTCACAGCCAGACAGTTTTATCTCCCCGTTTGTCATGGATGTTGCTATCTATGAGGAAAAATGTTTTTGCAATCCCTTGACAAGGTCTGTATTTTAGATATCAGATATCAGTTACTGTCAATGTTGGCTTATGGCAACATCACTAATTAAAAGAAACATGCTTACGTCAAAAATAAAAGGTAATTTTATTCTAATTCTTTTAATATTTGCATCTTAATTGTTTTTCTTCTTTATTATCTAATATTTTGTATGCATTTTATGGAAGATTGTGATAATATATATCAGTTGATACGAAACATTGATTTGATGCACATGGGATTTTTTGCCTAATTGAAACAAATAAAGACAGGGCATCACAAGACAGAGCCTTTAAGCCTTTGTAATGATAAACAAAAACCCCCTATAATATTGAGTTAGCCGTCATATGATGCCTATATTCCACTTAGTTTAAAATGAAGTCATGCGTGACCGTTGTTTGTACAAACATCAGGGCTATAATCGTTTTTTCACATCCTCCTGTTACTGCTCGTTGCCATTCATTAACTATGAATAGTACACACTCCCATATGTCCCCTCTTAAAAGGCAGTGCAGCATGAAATGGCTTTATATGTTCCTATAGAACCACTTTGAAGTAGCAGGTTGTGATTTCTGTAACAATAGTGTGCAGACAGGGTCCCAGAATTGAAGAATTTAAGGCTTTATTTATAACATACCATTTTCTTTACAAACCATATAACAGTGGACTGCTTTACAATGGAGACATTGCAATAAATACAGTTTGAGAATACAAGAGGAATAATATGAAAATATAGGTCATTTAATGGAACGAGGAAGTACGTCTGTAGAGTAAAAGTCGGCTTGGGTTTGGTCGTCTGATTAAAAGAAGGAAACTATCTAGTGATTACATGAAGTAAAAAAAAAAGAAGGAATTCCAGTCTGACTGGACAGAGGCTGGATAAGATGAAGATAAATCATATCGTTCCTCTCACGTGGATCATTAGCCCAGTTTCAGTCCAGGAACACACACTGAATGCAGCAGCTTCACCTGATGCTACACCGCCAGCCCACAACGTTATCACTACCTCCATCATTTAAACATCTTTTTAAAAAAGTGGGTATTAAAAAACAGAATGCTCTTAAGCTTAAAACATCATCATCATCACTCTTGTCTCATTAATCTATGCCACTACAGCTTCTCACAGCCTTAAAAAAAAGGTGAAGAAGGAAAGCAACATTTCATTGTATGCTCCGAGAAGAAGGAAAAAAACATAGTGAGGATAGCAAAAGACTTGCTCTGTTGTGTGGTTTATAAAATACACTAGGTAATACTGATGTGGAGGTGGGGGTCTCCTCTAATAGTCAATGCCCTGGTCGGTGTAGTGGGGGCTGTATTCGTCCTGGTACGCTCCCTGGTACTCCTCCTCTGGGAACTCTGCCTGATAGTCACTGTCGCTGATCTCCGAGCCGTTGGTGCCGGTGCCCTGGCTGCCGTTGGCGTGGATCACGGGCTCTGTGGGGGGGGCGCAGTACTTGGGGTCGTACACCTGTCGGCCCAGACCATACACACTCATACCTCTCTGGGACGCCACCTTGTTGGTGCCCATCTGCAGGGAGATGGTGGAGTTGTCCATCGGCTGCTGCGCCGTCTTCTGGTCGTAGATGTCTCTGCGGGTCCCGGGGGCCGACATGCCCGCCTGAGGGGGGGGGGGGGGCGGAAAGTTAACATGATGGAGGTGGAAATCATACACTGGTACTCAACGCCAGAGATGGCAAAAGTACACACATCCTTTACTCAAGTAGAAGTACAGATACTCGTGTTTAAAGTACTGACTAAACTTCTTTACTCAAGTAAAAGTATGGGCTTTGAAATGTACTTAAGTAAAAAGTACCCATAACTAGCAGCTGTTTTAAAGAGTACCTGACCTCCCTTTATATTAATAGAACAATAATGTCATTGTTAGCTAATGAATGTTTCCATGCTGAACAACAGCAACATGACAATGTTTTCATTGGTCCCTCTTCCTTAGAGAAGACCAGGAAATATGGATACACGGATCATGTTCAAATCAATAGGCACGCAATGACTCTAAATAATAATGATCACGCCACCAAACACACATTCAAACTGAGTAATGAACCTGTTTGGAAAATGTAAGAAGTAGAAAGTACAGGTATTTGTGTTCAAAATGTAAGAAGTAAAAGTCGTCAGAAAAACAAGTAGTGGAGTAAAGTACGATACCAGAAACATGTACTTAAGTAGAGTAACAAAGTATTTGTACTCCACTACTTCCCATGTCTGCTAAACACTCTGTTCTAATTGGACAAGTTCCAGGAAGTACATCTGTTTAAAGGGATAGTTCGTTTTTTTTGAGTGAGGGTTGTACAGTAAGTGATATTACCCATGTCAACTTTGGCTGTTGTGCCAAAAACACATTAAACTTTTAAGCAGATCTGACTCCTGGGTGGATTTACACATTATTTTTCACTTATGGGAACAGCCTTGGTAGGGTCTGCTCTCTTTGTGCCCTTCTAGTATTTAACCGTTTAAGTCTCCTCTCGGGATCTGTTGGAAATAAACAGATCTAATAAGAGAAGCATAAAATGAGGAGTGGGTTTCAACCTGGCTGGCTCCTTTGTTGGTTCCCATCTGCAGGCTGATGGTGGTCTGGTCGAAGGGTTTGTCCGTCTGGGTCTTTGGATCATACAGATGTCTCCTGGTGCCGTACGCAGTCATCCCCGCCTGACTCGCACACTTGTTTGTCCCCATCTGACGACAAAGGAAGATCCAATTATACATCAGCCTTGTTGTTTTCCTTAAATGACATGTACCTCATTACACAACCTTTTATTTATTTTAATGCTTTAACTTAGATTCCAATGGTTGCTTCACCGCAGTAGAAATAAGACTCTCTAGGGAAAATGCAGCCTCTGTTTATTTCTCTGGAACTACAGCGGTTATATTTAAACTAAACACAAGTTCTCAGTTACATCCAGTTCATGTGTCGTCATAAGAATCCCCTTATCTCCAGTGATAGTTACCTGCAGTCCGATGACGCACTGACCGGCCTTGATCTTCTCGTCATCAAAATGTCTGGTCTGTTTGTCTGCATATTTCACTCCGATATCAATCTTTGTGTCCGAACCTCTGGTCTTTGACTGGAGGAGAGAACATGCTCATCAAAGCCCTGACATGACATTAGATGTATTTCCTGCAACAATAGAAAATGTGTTCCTCAGCGGACAATGCCCCCCTGTCCTCACCATGCTGGCCAGCGCGAGCAGTGTGGTCTGGACTTGAGTCATGTTCCCACTTTCAAACAGGTCATTGGCCTCAAAGATGTCATTGGGCTTTAGGCCATAGGCCAGGATGGCTTTGATGAAATTCCCAAGGTTTTCCAGCTGCAATGGAAAAAAGAAAAAAAGAGGAAATGATGGGGGCTGGGTGTCCAACAAAACCAGGAGGAAGCAACAACCGCACAAATAAAGCAGTGAAAGCTTCATGAATGAGTCTGAGCTGCAACTCATGAGTGACTTACCTTGTGCCAGTTCAGCTGTGAGTGGTTGATTTTCCTCACTGACTCAGGTTGCAGGTTATTAATCAGACTTAAGAGAAAGGAAAGCACAACATGAGTCAGACGAAAAACCCCAGAGGATATATCTTTTATCTGCCGTGCCATGTTTCTGTGGGATACTTACTTGCAGAGGATGACTCCGTCCTTCAAGCCTTTCGTGAAGTTCTCTCCAATGGGCATTTGTGTTCTCTCCTCAATCCAGAATCGGAGATCCTCTTCCTTTTGTGTGTCATATTTCTGAGCAATCTGAGAGAAAAAGCATCATGTTAAACCTGCTCCTGTGAAAGAGACTGTAGGTCTGATAGAAATGTACTTTCACTAGTCAGTTGAGTAGTAAATAATCATGTAAAGATGATAGGGAGTACAAAGAAGTCAAACCACTCGATAGGTTATATAATAAGTTGTAATATGAGATGCTTGGATCCACACAGGTATTGCGTACACTGACACACATACCGCAGTAACAATGGGACCCTTCATGAACATGAGAAAAAGTCCCCTACACTGACTGGTTCACACAAAACACATCATAATAACAATACTCAGACTTTCCGACTATCATGGAAACAGATTTTGAGAACAATAAACGGACTTGATTTGAGCTCATTAGAAGTCTGTTTCAAACTAAGACAAGAAACATGCATAAAAAACAAGCAATGACACAATTTACTTGAGTGTAAGTATTTAGTATTTAGCTTTCAGTGATGTGTGAAACATAAGCAGAAACAAAGAATTAACTACTCTTTTCTCATCTAGTTTCTTTTTGACCGTTTCCACAATTGGAGGGACCGGTTTTTAACCTTTAACTGAAGCTCTTAATAGTCATTCTTCACACAGATAATCCTGTCACTTTTCCAGTTTACAACCACCCTGCCTTCGAAGAGAAACAGTCTGAAAGTGCCCATAGTCATGTACAGTACGCAACACAGAGCTCAGAGAGAGATATCAGGGAGAACAGGTAAATACTTTGATTTAGATGTGTTTGAAGTACACATTTGACTAAATACTGTTTCAGGTGTACCAAACCCTTAATCACACCCTCAGTTCCTCAACACTAGACGGACAAAGTGTTGCAATGAGAGAGATTAAATCCGTACAGTAATCCTCCTCCCATCTCTAAACAGAGTTTAAGTGTTGGCTGACACCGAGTAAACATCCCACAGACTGCTCATCCACAGCCGGGCGCAGAGTCCACTCAGCTTACACTCGGAGAAGAATCCCAGAGATAAAAACCATCTGTGTCCATCTCAGGTTTCAGTGAGCAGCCACTATTTCACCACTATTTCACTAAGTCACCTGCTCTAGTTTAAGGGCTGCAGAATTTGGAAAAAATTACTAATGGCGAATATTTTGACTGATATTTCAATTGTGATATCATTGAGGGACTCATCAGTTTATAGTTGGATGTTTTGTAAATAAAAAATAAATATGTTTAGTTTAGTCCGGAAAATACCATTTGTATACCGGGATGTCTCCACAATGCTTCATTCAAAAAGTCTTTCAACACACATTTAGCCTTTAACAAACATTGTGCTTCCTGTGATTTGAACATTGGACTAGACCATACTGACATGTTGATACATTTTGATTATTGTGCAGCTTTAATTCTTCTATAGTATTTGTTTCTTAGTGATGTGATCCCTCCAAAACACGTAATTTCTCATTTACATTTTCAAAATATTCCCTGTGTCCTGAATCAACAGTCTAGCAGTTACTGATCTGCAGATTATGTTCTATTTTCAAACTGATTAATCATTCAATCTATGAAATGTCTGAAAACACAACAACAGGTATCCAGCCCATGTTTCCATGTCCATATGTACACCTGACTTCTTGTTCTGTCTTGCTATGCAGTTATCATACCACAGGAATATTTACCCCCCTGAAAATGTCAGCTGTCACCTGCAGATCACATAGTTTTCTACATTATTAGAGAGGACATATTGTATTGTGCTCATTCAGGTTCATATTTGTATTTAGTGTCTCTACTGTGACATGTCTCCATGCTTTAATGTTCAAAAAGCTCTTTATTTTCCTCATTTTTGCATTGACAATTACTCAAAGGAATAACCTATTGGGAAAGTTTTAGTTAGTCATATGACCTATAACATTGAGTGCATTGCACAGTCAGAAATGTGTCTTGCCGTCATGAAATGAAAACACAAATATGAATTTTTTTCATATCCTCTCTCCTCCTCCCAGCTCTTGTTAAAAGCCAAACAGGATGTTGTGCCCCAGTGAAAGGTTAGAGTTAAAGGTTACATCTTCTCCACTACTCATAATATCAGAGGAGAGGAACCCCATTGAGGAGCCGAAGAGCTGGAATGATGGGGGGGGGGGGGGGGGGGGGGGAGTAATTCTCTCTTCACGACTCCCGGCAGTTATTATCGAGGAAGATTGCCAAAAAACTCTCAGGAAAAAAAAGCAGGCATTGGAAAAAGGGATGCGATTCTTACGATGGAAACGGAGCTTCTGAGGGGAAAATCTGGAAGGGTGAAATGTGAGCCAGCTGGAATGGAAAATCCTACAAACCCCTGCGCCATTTCATCTCTGTAAAAGCATTTCCTGATGACAGCATGAAACTGCTCACATTTTAAAAAAAGGGTTCAGAGCTACTGTTTAACATTCTCACAGGAATGAACAATCACAGTTATGTAGTCTGAACCGGTTTCAGTCAGGCATTCAGATAAGAACGGCTGATATGTGAAACATAACAAACCCATCCAACCACAGTGGTTAATCAGCATGAAGCTGCTTAGCATTTTGTCACATCATACACATGACCGAGTCCTGAACCAAGGCTGAGCAAACAGAGCGGCAGCTATTCATTAATATATAACCAGATTCCCGGCACATGAAAAACTCCCAACATACCACAAAGTGTGGCGAGAGGAGCCGTGTCATCAAGTCAGAGTTTCACAACAGAAGAATAGATCTGGCTGCTGCAACTACTCATTATTTCCTCCATCAATTCATCTGTCAGCGAACAATCAACCTTTTTTGGTTAATTATATAGTCTATAAGTTGCTATGCCCATCGCAATTACCCAAAACACAGGGTATCCTCTTCATACGTCTGGTCGTTTCCTCCCCAAGGAGCCAAAACTCAAAGACATTCAGAGTAAACAGTAAATCATGATGGGACCAGATTGATTAGTAGGAGGACGAATGAACATCACATAAGCCAACTAGATGGATACTCAGATTGCCAAGTCCAGCCTGTATCCGCCCCAAAACGTTATGGCTTCTTCCTTGGCCAATGCTACACCCTTAAACCAAGTTTCCTGAAAGTCTGGCTAATAGTCACTCCGTAATCTTGACAAACGAAACCAACAAACCCAATCGCAGTTGAAAAACAACAGTTGCTTTCAAAGGATTCCAGTCAAAGTCTAACCCAAAGATTTAGTAAAGATTATCATTTGGACATTCCAGCAAAACCTTTAACCTGCAGCAAACAGAAACCCCACTTTAGTCTACAACTTGTAGTTTCCAATTTGATGGTAGCCACATTGCTAATAGCAGTAATCTGTTAAACAATAATGTGTTTAAAGTGCAGTGTCTGGAATATCTTGCTCCACATAATCCTAACAGCAGAAAGAATCGAGAAAGCCTGCACCTAACAATTTTACTAAGTGGCTGTTCAGACGGAAAACAGGCCTAAAACAACGCTGACGGGTTTGCTTTATCAGGCCCTGTTGAGATATCAAATTAAAACTGGGAAGTCAAGTTTAAGAAATGGATCTATGAGGGTTGTAAAACGCCAAATAACTTCGCAGAGGTTTATGAAACTACGAGACATGGTTATACTCTGGAAAGTGATCAAAACTGTTATCATTTAACCTTAAAATCTGCATAAACACGGCACTGACGTCACCAAGTAATCCACCGGAATGTGTTCTTGTGCAGTAAGTGGTTGGCCAGTTATAACAATGTTTGTAAAAGTTGAGCGTGGTTCAAACTTTTTGCCGGACAACCCAGCGTTTTTCAGCGTCAGCGGACCAGCTCCATTCATATAAGTGAGGACGGTGTACATGATAAATGTGTTATCTTTCTGGAGCTGAACAATAGCCTCAGGAAGGGAGTCTTTCCTGTGAGTCTAAATTGGAGACATCTCTCTGCTTGGGTAATCACAGGCTGCTCTCACAACACACTGATGTGCAGAACTCTGCTGTCAGCACATTACTCGAGAGCCTTCGCTATGACGACTGTGCTTCTTAGTCGGTAACACAGCACAGACATTCATAAAACGGCAATGATTCATTCAATAGTCAATTAGATGATCAGTTTTCAGCCTCTCAAATTTGAAGATGTCCTGGTTTAAATCAAATTAGGGTGAATACATTTGGGTTTTTAGTCACAACAGGCGTCAACTTGCGATGTAAGTTGAACATTTGTCACTCTTTTTGGACATTTTATACATAGATCAATCACATTAATCAACCACAATGCAAGTCTTGAAAAATAGGAAAAGATGGATCTCTAGTGCTTGAATACTATATGCAGTATTTTCAAATTCAACTTGAATTACATAAGGCACTTAACTGGTTACTTCACTGTATTTAAAGAAAAAATGTGAACCTGACTGATGACTAAAAAAAGACCTAGGATGGTAAAATATTTAGGGTTGTCTTTGAAGATAACACTCAAAATGCTCTGACTTTTGTCCAACTGCACTTTGGCAAAAGGAACATATGGATGAGGTTGAATAAACATGATAAAAACTAACAAGGACACAGGACAAAGACTAAATAGAAAATGAGTGATAGCATACAGTCTATTTAACCTCCAGATTGTGAAAGCTCCGTCACAAGAGTATCTACGCATTTCAGAATGACGCAGGTTTGCTTTTTAATCAGACCACCTTGAGATAGACTCAATCCTCACATTGAGCGATAAATATGATGATAAACCACAGAAGGATAGGCGTAGATTCGTCTGTCAGGAGGAGGTCTGTTTTCCAGGCTAACTGAGCTGTCATCAGTTACACCAGAGCTGTTTGACTTCTCCTCTCCAGCAGCTCTGCACACACTAACACAATCAATGTGTTTGCTGATAGGACCGCCGGACGCCACCCACAGGCAAAACAAACAGACGCTCCAGGACGGGGGTGGGAGAGACGCTCAAGAATTCAGTCATATGCTACGTTAGCGTTTCAAGACATTTTATATCAGCAAAGGGAAGGCATACAAAATGGCTAATGCTTTTCTCGGTGAGCTAATAATATCCAATGTTAGATTTACCAGTTATTTTGTTATGGTAATCGCACAATTGAAAAAGGTAGTTTCATGCCATCGTGCCATAGCTTAATGGAGTGTCTTGCTGAAGAGTTAGAGCATTGAGAAGACGGACAACATGATATAAAGTCAAATAAATACAAAATAACGATGGAAATAAAGTTATGTAGCATAGTTCCCATATCTACCGTCTTCTCCTGTATCTGCTGTATTGACAGAAATGTTTGAAGCTTTTAGCAGTCGATACAAACTGGCAGATCCTGATGTGTTACTCAGAGTTCATGACCCCAGTGGAAAGCTGTGATCTGAGTCAAGTGAGAGCTCTTGAAATAAAAAAGACAAGATAACCCGGAAAGCTCGAGAGTCTCGGGTTTCACTTTTCTTTGTACACAAAGCACATAACTGCCTCTCTTTATGAGCCGGATTTAAAACAGGAAAAGGGAATAAAATATACAGAATAATGTAATAATTTTAAAATGTTCCATGAGGCCAGTTTCTTTTTCCAGTCACACAAAGGAAATCTATCTGCTTTCCATTTCCCCTGAAACATGAATGTGCTTCCAAAGCCTTTTATTGACTGATAAAATAATTCACTTTTATTGCACACTGGACCGATTTTCTGTTTCCTGATGTTTATAATATTCCTTCTACAGCTTATAAAGTGTCAATACTGATTGCAGTTCAAATCAAACAACTCTATCTCCTATAAGCACCACGTTTAATATATTAACTGAGGCTGGATGTGATCTCTTTTTCCCACGTTTACAATATTTGCGAGTAGTGTTAGGTCACTATCGCAGAATGAGGTAATGCCGTGCTGTTTAAAGCTTTGTAATTTTGGCGTTACAAATTGGGTGTCTGTGGCGATACTCCCAGGAAAAATTACAAGAGGGCGATCTCTGGGACGTGAGATCCAAGAATACGCCAATGGCTTTTTATCTTATTACTGGTTAACAAAAACAATATATGATTAGGTTTACAAGTTGAGGTAATAACTAGATAAATACAATCTGTATATGTTCATATTATAACCAGAATACCCGGTCATGTGTACAAATCCACTTTACTTTCTGTATTTCCTACAGCGAGAAAGACTTGTTTTCAAACCAAATGTCTGCTACCCACCTATAAAAACCCTGATGCTCACAGCAGAGTGGAAGTGAAAGGCGGTGGGCCGATGGATGGGGTCCTCATCGAGGGGTTTTTGCTGAAGGATTTCAGGAATGTGATGTATGCAGCTCGGAGAAGAGGAGCATGGGCTACTGATCACACCACTGCAATGGAACCCAGATGGGCCCCCGCCTGACATCCTCCTTTTTATTTATGTGCACCCCCTGACAGAGGAGGTTTTTCTGCAATTAACTGGGTCTACGTGACTGCAGTTGACACATTACAGTCGGGTTTAGAGTACACATACCTCCAAATGGAAAATGTAAAGAGGCCCTATTATGCTGTTGGGGGTTTTCCCTTTCCTGGAGTGTGCTATATAGGGTTTGTGTGCATGTAAATCGACTGCAAAGGGTAAAATCACAAAGTTCCCTGTAACACTCTGTTTTGATTGGCTAGAGCTCCAACACATTGGACATGATAGGTTAAGGGGCGGGACATCTCAAGTGGTTGACTAATTCAATTCCATAATCAATACTGTAATGCAAATCCCATCAACACACAAGGTTAAAAGTTCACACCTAAACTCCATTAAGTAGCACCTCTGGAGGTCTGTGTTTACTGAAGTGACATGAAATTGTAGATCTCCAATTCAATCTGGGCATTTCTCCAGGAGCAGCTACTGAATGGACAAGTTGAAAAGTCACTTTGAACCTCAGCTTCAGGCCAACATGGACAAGATGTTCTTGAAGAGCGATTTCCATGCTGTTGTTTTGTCAAAAGTCAATGTTCTTTTGTCAGTGAAGATACATTTCCACTCCCAAAATGAAATGGATATAGTACAAAATAAAGTCAGCCGTCATACTGCCCACTTTATAAACCTGCTGGAAACTCTAGGAAAGTCTAATGCAGCATTTTTTGACCCAACTGAAATCAACAGCCATATCAAACTTTGACTGTTGCGTGTACAGCATGGATGTCCAAATCAAGTCCCTGTGGTTGGATTGCATTGTGGTTTACTAACAGTTGTTTCTATTATTCTCCATTTAACAAGCTACTTACAGAAAAATCCTTGGTAAGACACTGATATTATGGAAAATCACCAGTTTAAGCCTCATAGGCCAACAATAATCTATGGACGACTTGTCTTACCAAGTTTGCATAACTTCAAACTTCACTCAAATCAGATATGACGTTCCTTATGATGGATGACCAAACTGCTGCAGGTCAACACATTCCCCAGCACTGTTAAACCAGTGGCCATCCATGTGTGCTGAAGTAATGGAAAAACATTTGGAAATTACAGGGAGCTTTAAAAATGGTGAGCGGCACATGTGATTTGTGGTTCATGATTGAAAACACTGTCCCTTTTTTAAAGTACTTATAAATAAACTTCTCAGTGTCACTATAATGCAACACATGCCATTAAAATGCACTAAAGTCAATGTGCAATGATTTTCTGATGATGTCATCCATTGGACATTTCCTACAACCCCCACCAGTCTGCATCCAGACAGACATCATTTATATCTCTTTATTTAAAAACTGACTCATTTTTGCAGTGTAGCCCCTCTTGCACTGCTGCACACTTTCCTTTATTATCATACTTAATACCATAAAGCTACTAAAATACCATTAATGCTACGTGGCAATCTAACTTTAAAATAGTGCAATCATCAGACAACAGATTGGAAATCAATACATGTCACATATGTATGCCAGGACCCAGACACACAGCCCCTCCCTTCACAAACAATTGGATTTCTATCATATCCCTTTAATTAAATAATGAAAAGCAATGTTAACAATGCAAACACACGGTGGGCAAAGTACACAAAATAAGCTGTGACTGCAGTTTAAATTAAACCAATGCATAAACAAGGGTAAAAGGAGAGTTTTCCTTCATTGAGGGGGGATAAAGTTGCTTAATGTTTAACAAATGTTTTACACGGTTTACTATAACGAACACACAACTTTAAACCGTTAAAGTCAAGGAGCTGCACTTTCACGCTGGACTTTTGTACTAAAATCTCAACTGTTGGATCACATTTCACATTTATTTCTCCTGCCTTTGTTAGTTTACCGTTTGAACGCATTCTTGACTTTTTATGTGCTGAAAAGAGCACCGAAATTTCTGGGAAATTCCCAAAGTTTAGGCAGCGTTCACCATTCGCCAATGCACATTAAACTGGCACTTAGTTGAATGGCTTTGTGCTCGGCGTGTTGCTTTTCTCCCGGAGAAAGAGCCAGCGTTAACGGGCTATGTGTTTATGGCTCAGGTCCAAAAAGTCTTTGTTAACTTCTCAAAGTGTCTGAGTAACTCTTCCCCCCCCTCCCTGAAACACAAAGGTAAATACTTACTTTGCTTCGCACTTCTGCAGATAATCCGTAGGACGGTCCTTTATTAAAATGTGTCATTTTCTTGTTCGTTTTTTCTTCTTGTAAACCCGAAAGAGTATCCTTAGCTACAGTGTAGCACAGATGCTGCTGTGGAGGACTCCTATAAGCTGCAGCTGCTTCTCTCTTGAACACGCAGACAGGAGGAAAGTATTCCGTGAGTTTCTCAGAGGAGAGGACCAGAGACTGAGCTTTCTGCAGCTCTCACTCACTGTGCAAAAAACTGCCCCAAATAATGGACGCGGCTCAACAGCCAATCAGCGGGGCTGGTTTGTAATAGGCTCCTCCCCCTCCTGCTGCTCCTCAAGGATGGTTCATAGACTGTATCACACTACAGATTTTGAACTTGAATATAACTATTATCACACACTGTCTGAAGTAAAAGTACTACTGATGCAGTAGTGTCTATTGAAGCCCATATATAAACTGCAATTAAATTAGAACACAATTCATCCATTTGCAGTATTAAATTACCACATAATGATCTGAAAGTAAAAATGTAAATGCAACATCCAAGTTATATGTTCATATTCACCTATTTGTTTTGGCCTTCTATTACTATATTAAAATGAGACCTTTTATACATTTCATTTTAAAATCCTACCCAGCTGTACCGCGGAGCATATTGAAATGTTAATTCCAATTTGATTATGAAAATGCATTATAAACACTTTAATCTGGTTTTCCATTGACGCAGTCATTTAGCAGTCAGGAAACTAATGTTTAATTCTCTACAAGCTGCCCAATGATTCCTAAATCTACTTTGGAACAGACTAAATGGAAATAATTTAATTTAAATGGTTTGGCGTATCCATTTGAATTCCCATTAGCTGCAGCTGTGTTTAGTCTTCTATGACTAAGGCTCTGTAGGAGTGAACCCTTTCATCAGGAACACTTATCTAGCTTTTTACAGATACTTATTGTAGAGTTTGTCGTTTTTTTATAGATGTTACAGTGTCATACCAACACCTACATAATGAACTTGTTGCACAGGTCACCCAGCCATCAGTTTCCACTCAATTACTCCAAAATCCAGTTTACTGATTCGCTATCGGCTAAAGTGATCCAGTATGAGTGGTCAGTGTGAACAAACAGAGAGGACTTTCTCCTCTCCTACAGCTGGGTGTTTCTTCTCCAGATTCTCTGAGATCTGTCCTATAAATAGCGCCAGATGTCACACTGACTCGGAAACTTTTGCTCCTTGTCTTCCCTCCTCCTATTGGGTTTAGTTCAACAAATCGTCCCAGAACTCTTCCTGTCCAGTAGCTCCATCCAGGAACAGGAAACACAGCACAAAGAAAGAAAAACAGAGCTGTGACAATGCTTCAAACACCAAAAAGCGACATTTGAAACGATACCCCTTTCATGGACTCATTCAGTTACTAACATTTTTGAATTTGGGCATTAATTTGTCTCAGCTGATAATTCAACCTTATTGGATCACCTTTAAAAATTAGCAACAGGGATGCTGCCTCTCAAATGTTATTTATCAAACATTCCCTGTAGTTCTCTTTGATGCCTCCTCCTCTCTGACCCGTGGTGTTACCCAAGGCTCCACCCTCGGCCTCCTGTTGTTTCACATGCTTCCACAGGCACTTATCACACAAAAGCACAACATTCATCATGCACAATTAAAAACCAACGAAGAAATAAAGTGCTTGATGTCCCAAAGCCCCTGATAACTAATTATCATTGTCATTGAAACGGATTATCAACTCAACAAGACATTAACACAACTCAAAAGTAAAAAATAGCTCATTTATTCACAAGCATTACAGCAAACATTACAATGTGTTTCATTATATTTAAATGTAACAGATGTTTTCACACTATTCTCCCGAGGAAAATGGACTTGGGGTATTTGTCTCTCAGAGAGGACCACTGCACGAAGAAATAGTCTGATATTGGGTACAGGATTTTCCCCGTGAGTGACAGCGTCTGCACCCGACAAATGCTCTCCACATAAACTATCAGGACTTTCTTCATTCCCAGAATTCCTAGCAGGAGTGCTGCCACACACAGGGGAACGCAGGTCCCCGGGCCGTTACACAGCACCTGAAACAACAGACAGGGAGAGAGGAGGAGGGGATGAGCACATGTCCAGGAAGTGACACATAGTCAGAGTTATACAAGCTACATAGAGATTTGGAGTCAGGTGACATATGCTGGGTAAAGGAACAATTGGATGATGTGTTTTCAAATCAATATATATGTAATCCCTTGTGTCCACGACAGACGGTTTTGATGTATTAAAAAAAATCACGTTTTTCTTGTTTTCCATGACAAAGAGAGTGAAGGGTCCAATGTAGAAAACTGATATCCATGCACTAATGTTTCCAAAGAACAGTGCATGTGGAACATATTTGGGTTTGGCTAAATATGCATTCATTTTAATATGTTTATGTATTTGTAGAGACTTACAAATGTTTTATCGTTTAAGATTTTTTCCAATCTGGCTCACAGTTCAGACATCTGTCTCCTTAAAGTATGATCAATGATAACTATTGTTTGAATTGGTTTTATCTGTATTAAACCTTGGCCATTATACCCATGACTAAAGCACAAGCGCTTACAATGGAAGTCAATATATCGTTTTTTTTTGTTACTTTATGGTTCATCAGTGACTCACAGCTACAGCAGTGACTACCACCAGCTGTGATGGAGGTCACAGGTAGACACTGATTCATTTGAGTCAGGAAAAAGCCTAAAGCTAGAGGAGCGGACAGGAAATGATGCATGTGTTAGTTGTTAGACCTTCGGAGAGTTGAGTAGTATGCTTTTAGCTTCACATGACGGAGCATGAACATGTACCATCCCTCAACACTTGAAGAAGTGTGGTCTGAAGTTTAAAAAGGCAAAAAAATGTGTATGAGTCAGTGAAGGCAGCTCAGTGAAACTCTCAAAGAGGGGGAGGGGGCTGGATGAATAAGTGGCCTCAGGGTTGGAGGAAGCTGAGGGAGTTGAGGGAGTTTGGGTTTACAGGAAACCAGACGGAGTTGCTCTGGAGTCTGGAGAAACCATCACACAGACACACAGACACAGAAATCATTCTCACAGCTCAACGACTGACAAGGAGCAGTCACTTTGCTGAATGAAATGCTTCATGTAGCAGCAGATGGGAGCATTAGGACTACAAAAACTTCACTTTTTAACTCTCATTTAGGTGGTCAGTGCTGTGAAGTAAATAAAAGGGAAATATTCCAGACCATAAACGTCAGCAGACTTCACCGCTTGATGTTAAGCTCCATCTGGCTGCAGTAAAAAGAACTCAGGCTAGTTAAGATTTCCATCTCCAGAGATTTCCATACACTTTCATAATCTGGTTATTGTCGGCTTTCTCAAAGTAGTTTCTGACAAAATAAATCTGAGAAACACAGAGTTAACCCAGCAGAAGAAACCTGATTTCATGGCCAACATCATGGGATTGCAATGTTATTGGCAAATCGTCAATAGACTGCATTTATATAGCGCTTTTCCAGTCGTTCCCCTGAAGCTGCTATACATATAAGTCGACATTCATCCATTCACAAGTTCATAGAGGCAGAGTCTCCCACACAAAGTGCCTCCACTGGTATCAACTAACTACATTTTTAGTCTTGTGACATCCCTATCTTATGTATGAATTAATTAGTTCTGCTTCTATGTATTTAAATAGGACTGTTTTTAAAGTTGTCTTTAATTTACTCAACTGTCAGGTATCATATTACATCAAAAAATGCTTTCGTTCCATGCTATTCGAATAGATTAGATGTACTTTATTTATCTCAAATTGGTATTTATTTGTCACAACAGGCATTACACAAGTTAAAAATGTAAAATGTTATGTAATGTAAAATACAAATAGAATAATAGTATTCAAATAAAGAGTAACTATGTACAGATCAACAGTAGAAAATATATAGTGTATACCAATGGAGTATCCAAAGAAAACACAATATAATATATACAAAATCTAACTTGCAATTCAATCTAAATGCAGTGAGGTAGTGTGAGTACAGATTACAACTCCTGAATTGCTTAATTTAAAGACACTTCTGTGCAGAATCATTATCCTACATTAGTCTACTTCTTTGTTTTTTTCGAATGGAATGAGAAACAGAATGCGGCACTGATTACGTGTTCTGGTTCAAAATGAGATGTTTATAATCTGAAGCTTTACAAAACAATCTATTAAAAGAGAACAATGTGTAATTCAATGAGCATGACTATGTAATGTAATATCAGTTAAAAGATTATAAAAGCTACGGCATTGCACATGATAAGGAATGTGTTTGTATAAGTGACAGTTCATCTTCCTTGTTGAGAAAGATACCTGCATTCTATAATACTATAACAAAGCAGACCTAAGAAATGTAAAGATATTGTGCCTGGTGTGCCACAACTACATGAGATGGGTCCAAATACTTTTTTTTCTATAGTATATTTTTGCAACATTCCTATGAACATAAGTCTACTTCATTGAATGGCATTCGGCACTGATTAACTTTTATGTTGTTAAATGAGCTATTAATAAGACTGATGTCGTGTAATTCAATGAGCATGACCACGTTGTGCAATATTTGTCAAATGATAGCACTGTACATGAATGAGAATGTCTCAGTGTTAGTTTGTTATCTGCATATTATGACCATATAGGTACAATCTTAAAGCCAAGGCTCCAGATTAAAGGCCTGAAATAGTAGAAGGAATGCTTCAAGTGTCTGAGTAATATTTCTGTGTGATAACAGCTCCCGTCTGCTCTCTGTCTCCACTCACCACGTCAGGTCTGAGTCTGAACACCAGAGGAAGGGAGAAGCGCAGGGCGTGCAGGGTGCTGAGAACTGAGGAGCTCCAGGACTGAAGCACCTCCCGGCTGCGTGGGATCCGACAGATGGAGAACTGGGGAACAAGGGCACATGACGTCACCGTTTGCATGTTGAATTTGGGTAAAACTGGCTCATATAACAGAAAATGAGTGTAGGAATATATATTATTCAAATGAATGTACGGCAATACTGAATATTCTTTCTCATCATAGTGTTTTCTCAATGGGTATTCAGATATGCATAAAGCAGGTATTCATTTAGTGTGTTGCATATGTGTGGGTGGCTGTGGCTCAGTGGATAGTGTGCTGGACTTCGAATCAGGGTTCGAGTCCCACTGCAGTCAGCATGTCGTTGTGTCCCTGGGAAAGACACTTCACCTCAAATTGCTCCTGTGGGGATTGTCCACAGTACTGAATGTATGTAAGTCACTTTGGATAAAAGCGTCTAACAAGTAACATGTAATGTAATGTAATATGTATCCCTGGCTCAAATGATGTCAAAAGTATAAGAAAAGCACAAATAAAGAGCGTACTTCTGCCACCTGCTGGTGAGTACTAACACTCCACAGAGAGTCCCAGAAGATGCTGTATTTGAATCACTTCATAAGCAAAGACTGAAATGTGTCCAGGGCTGGGGATGGCCTTAGTTAAGTAAATACTAATTAGGTCATCCAAAAGCTAACTGTCAAATATGATACATTTGTGCAAATCATTTAGAACTGTTACTAACACTTTGGTTTTCTTCAAAGGGGACAGGATGTTCTAATTGGCTTGATATGTCTGAGCAGATCATATTGGAGGAGACATTTCAGGATTGAGTCTTGACATAGTTAGGGACATGGACCGAATGTCCTCCTACTGACAGATGTGTACCTGTGACTCAGAGTCTGAGTTCTGTTTAGAGCTTTCGAAGGAGCAGATTTTCTCCTCACTCATCCTGTCAGTGTCGGCGATAACATAGTGTCGAGGTGTGTATCCTGCAGAGAGGGACTCCATCAGCCGCAGGATCTCTGTGGTGTGACCACCTGGAAAACAAACAACACACTGTCAACACATCATACACACATGATGGAGAGGAGCAGTAGGACTTAGTTGGAAAATGTTGGCAAGACCATCCTTAGTATATTTAATAAACTTGTATAATATTATATATCTCCAGATGTAGTATAACAGTGGCAACATACACAGAAAACACCCTAATAATTTAGGTCTGTTTATCATGTTTTGATCCAGCTCCATTTGTTCTAATGAAGAGGATTATTAGTATAACACTACAGTTATATTTAATGTGATGTAGTGTTTCTGCAATCAATATTACAACCAGAGTTATATTACATATCAGAAAAAATAAGCAAAACCACTCTCAAAGTTGTTTTTGGAATTTTCTGATTTGTTGTGGTTGTTTTTTTAAATAGCTTCTTATAAGTTTAGGGATGGAATGTGTACCTGTTGATGAAGCTTGTTCATATTAATGGTAAATACTGTCTGTACAAATATTAGTAGGGCAGGAAAATATTTATTTAAAAAAAAGTCCCACCCCCACTTTTACTGATAACTTGGCACAGTCCAGTGCAGTAACGCTACGTGTTGTTAGCGCTGATGCTAAGGAAGTAAGCTAACTGTTAACGAACTTTAAAACGTTGTCTACCTGTTCGCCCTTATGCACAAATGAATATCTAAAAGGTTGGCAAGTATAACACATGTCTTTAATCATGACTGAGGTACAAGTTAAGCTTTTGACGGCTACTCTTCTCTGCAGATAGCCTACCTGAGGAACTGTATGTAAGTTAATATCATTATCGTTACCTGACCCTGCTACGACCAGAACAGCGACCGGACCTTTGGCTCCAGGCTTATAGCTTGATCCAGTCTTTACAATATAATATAAACGGATAATAAACAATAAACACATAAGTCCAACAGCATACACGGCTCCTTCCAGGAACGCCATGACAGCTACGGCAGCTCCGGAGGACCAAAATGACCAAAACACATGGAATTTGGTTTTTGATCCCTGAGTTCAGAATTTCACGCACCTCCCTCTCAAGCTGAGTAGATTGTAGGATTGTATCACTGCTAAACGGTTATACTTATTATATTTGCAAGTGTTGACACTCAACTTGCCATGTTGACACTTAATGTTCCTCCTAGGATTACCTAATAGTAAGTAGGCTAATGTTTATGTTTGTAACTACACGTGGTCAGTATTTATCTGCTGCTGGCCTCTCTAGCCCTGATGCACCAACACTGGTAGAACATCTTCAGGAGCCAATAGGACACATTGCAGGATCTGAGTCTCCAGTTTAATAATGAAGCATGCAAAGCCTATTACAAATTGGCCTCTTACAACCAAAATGTTTAAAAGGAAATAAAATATGCTTCACCCTTCTTGTTCTATTTAAGGATGAATGCTGGTGTCTACTTTGGTTGCTGCAAAAGCATCTGTACTGCCATTGACTTGAAGTGTGGAGAGCACACATTGTTCAAAAATGGTGCATTAAATAGCTCATAAAGACTCACCCTACATATGTCATTGAGGGCATGTTTTGTGTTTAGATCAATGTTCAGTAACAATTATGTTTTTCCTTTCAACTTTCCTTTTGTACAAATAGGCTATTCTGAAATATGCTGAAATGCGGTACTTGGTACACTCCAAGCTCAACTTATTTACTACAGGTAATATTTATCAGGAAATTCAACAACGTCATTGCAGTTTTTCCATATATCCTGCAAGCTCTACTGGCTATGGAAAAAATAAACTCCAGACGCGTTATTTTCATATAAAGTGGCGTCTCCGGTTTTTCCCACGGGACGTGAACGCAGCATGTGTTCAGACAGCGGAGGCTGAGCAGCATCAGGATGGGCGGCTAGCATCTGTCTGAGTCTCGGCTTTAACGGCAGCATCCTGAGCAGCTTCATGACAGGTGGGTAACACACCATCATCACAACATACAGTGTATGCAGTCTCACTGTGCACGTGCATGGTATATGTGCCTGTTGTCATCAGTGTGTGTGTGTGTTGTGCGACTGCATGGCAGAACGGCAGCGGTCGTGCTGCAACGCTACAGGTGTACGGGGGCTGTCTACACACACACACACACACACACACACACACACACACACACACACACACACACACACACAGACAGACACATAGACACAGACACACACACACACACACGACCTTGTCCTTCAGATGATCAGTGTGTGTGCAGACAGAAGGTCATCAGGAGACGCAGCTTGTCCCGGCGGACGATGTCCTCTGATTGGTTATTACCGATCTCATTCAGCAGATGATGGGTTTCATTGATGGACACAGCAGCCCGCCTGTTTTTGACTTGTGCAACATGGCAACCTAAAATGTTTTCCCATTAATGACATTTACGTGATCAATAGCATTTTTCAATACATTATTAACTATAAATGAAGCTGTTAATTTCAACTAATGAACCAGAATTTGACACCACTAATATATTTATTTAACAATAAGCACATTTAAGCTCCAGATAATCTACTAAGTGAACCTTGTGTGGTGATATTGTCTTTGCCAAATGCTGTTCTAAAGGTAATCAACATAAAATTTGTGTTGACACTTAAAACTCAATCTGGATTAAGTTTAAGTGTCAACACAAATCTTATTTTGATTTTCAGTTGACAAAATTGACTACAATCGATGCGATCAAATGCTGTTTATACATGGTCATTCTACCTGTAATGATGCATGGGATTTAGCCCCTGTTTTACTTTGCTCTTTCCTCCCTTAGACCCACTGAAATCCTCCTAAGCAGAACACCACAGAAGAAGACAGGGAGGCAGGATGGACTCCTTCTCCATGATGGGCAGCAGCAGGAGCCCTGTGTTCTTCACAGCTCCGTCCTCTCACCACCACCTCCAACACACACAGGCCTGTTTCCTGCCCAACGGCACCAAGAGTGGAGACACAGAGTCTTCCCGGCCCACGGTGGCCATCCTGGGCTCCGGGGACTTCTCCAAGTGCCTGACCATCCGCCTGCTGCGCTGCGGCTTCCATGTGGTGGTGGGCAGCCGACACCCCAAACTGGCAGCGCAGTCCCTTCCTCACGTGGTGGACGTGACACACCATGAGGACGCTGTGGGGAAGTCCAACATCGTGTTCCTGGCAATCCGTCGTGAGCACTACTCTGTGCTGTGGGACCTCAAACACCTACTGGAAGGTAGATACTTACACATATACACACTCAGAGCACTGTCATAAAAATGTATTACAGCATTAAATCATGCATTCTAATTCATCATGCTTTTGAATCTTTCGTAGAAATTATCCGGACTGACAAAAGTGGAAAATAATATAAACACATGTTCTTTTTATTTATTATATCAGTCTTACAAAGAGGAACTTTAAAGATGCATCAAATTCAATGTTGTTGCTAATGTTGTGTAAAACAATAATTCTACGAGAAGTCTGGAGGTCCCTTCTAGATATCCGATACTCCAGGAGGGTGTCTTGCATTATTAAGTTTAACTACAGAAATCCTGTGTGTGTGTCTTGTCGTGCAGGAAAGATCCTGGTGGATGTGAGCAACAACAGGAGGGTGAACCAGTACCCCGAGTCCAACGCTGAGTATCTGGCTTCACTGATGCCAGGCTCCATCACCGTCAAAGGCTTCAACGTCATCTCAGCGTGGGCCATGCAGATGAGCTGCCCCAAAGACGCCAGCACACAGGTAACATAAACACATTCAATTCTTTGAACAAACTAACAAACAACAAACCTAACACAAGGTCCATTTACAAGATTTCTCTGCAGATTTCACTGGGTTTTCACCATCTTGTTCATATGTAACCAAGATGGCTCGGTTATGATTATTGGACAGAACAGCCTGAGTTCATTTCAAGGCCAACAGGCATCTTGATTTAGGATCTGTGTCTTGGGTTATCGAAGGAGACAGAAGCCAGCATACTGCATGCAACAGAGACAATGACAGTTCAATCTGCCTTGCTGGCTATTTGAAGCATTCATTTTGATCGAATTTAGGCACAGATTATAAAAAAGCCCTCACATCCAGAGCGAATTCATTCCTATAGAGGGAACTCACAACAATAGAGCTGCCCGCTTCTGAAATAATCTCCCAGCCAGTCAGCTATCATGGTTAGGATTATAAAATTACAGGGCAGCACTTCAGATGTGCAAGTAAGAAGCTTCTCAATTAAATGCATGAGTTTCATGGAGAACCCTTGCAATCAGATATACTGCAAGAGAAGATGAAGTGAATAGATGTGCGAGAGGACAGGTGGAAAAGACTAGTGTGTGGATTAAGGGTTATAAATGATAAAATAACTATTCTACACAATCGCAGGTAGTATACACTCATAGTTCATGATACTATTAATCAGTTTGACATTCAATTCTATAGTTGATTATGTCCTCATCTTCCTACTTGTCTTCTCTGTATGTCCAACCTCTAGGTGTACATCTGCAGTGACTCGGCGGAGGCTCGGCAGCAGATCATGGAGTTAGCCCGCCAGCTCCACTTCCTGCCGGTGGATATGGGCGCCCTGTCTTCCTCTCGGGACATTGAGAACATTCCCATACGGTTATTCCCCGGCTGGAAGGGCCCCGTGCTCGCCGCCGTCGCCCTCTCCATCTTCTTTTTCGCCTACTCATTTGTACGAGACATCATCCACCCGTATGTGAAACACAAGCAGAGTGACTTCTACAAGATCCCCATAGAGATGGTGAACCGGACTCTGCCCACTGTGGCCATCACGCTGCTGGCGCTGGTGTACCTGGCGGGTCAGCTGGCCGCCGCCCACCAGCTGTACTACGGCACCAAGTACAGACACTTCCCCCACTGGCTGGAGGGCTGGCTGCAGAGCAGGAAGCAGCTGGGCCTGCTCAGCTTCTTCCTGGCTGCCGTGCACGTGGTCTACAGCCTGTGTCTGCCCATGAGGCGGTCTGAGAGGTACCTGATGCTCAACACCGCCTACCAGCAGGTCAGTGGGGGGGCTCAGAGTGATATGCTCCAGTTAAACAAGAAGATTTGTATCAATGTCTTGTCTTTGCTTTGATTAAAGCGGTCCTATTATGCGTTTGCGGTTTTCCCTTTCCTGTAGTGTGTTATATAGGTTTTAGTGCATGTAAATGGTCTGCAAAGGCTAAAATCCCTGTGTTCCCTCCAAAGAGAGTTTTTCTCCCACACACTCACCCCCTTCCTTAAACGCCTCCATTAGTCTCCTTTGTTTGCTTCAGCAACATGGTGACATCACTATGTATAACACTTGCGCTTCAATTGGCTAGCGCTCCCACACATTGTACGTGAAAGAAAATCAAGGGCCATAATCCATAATTAAAAGATGATAATAGTGATTGATTTCATCCCAAGCCTCCTCTGTGTCTGCAGGTCCATGCTAATGTGGAGAACGCGTGGAACGAGAGGAGGTGTGGAGGGTGGAGATGTACGTTTCCTTCGGGATCATGAGCCTGGGCTGCTGTCGCTCCTCGCCATCACCTCCATCCCCTCTGTCCACAGCACGCTCAACTGGAGGGAGTTCAGCTTCATACAGGTACAACCCGAAACAGGGGTGATGCTTGGAGAAACTTATTGTCAGGCAAATTCTCGGGTCATAAGGGGTCCTTTTCTAAGATTTCTAGCAGTAGAAATCTTCAGTAGAAGACATTTTGGGCTAGAATTTCCCTCTGATGCTTCATTAGTAATGGATATTGCAGAATGTATGCAATGTGGGGTGTTGTACAGTGTAGGGAGGGTCAAGAGGAAGAGTAGTAACAGTGTATGGTGGATTTGAAGTTTGTCACATGGAAATCATCAGAATCAGAATATTTTCATATCTTGGGTTTTGTGCCGTTGCTAAAAATATAAAGAAAAAAGTATACGAGGTGTGTGTCTGGCTCTGCTCTCTTTGTGAATGAATCCCAGCAGTTGTTGCTGTATATCCCATAATGAGTGTTCCTGTCTTTACTCCAGTCCACGCTGGGCTACATCGCTCTGCTCATCGCGACCCTGCACGGCCTGCTGTTCGGCTGGAAGAAAGCATTCGAGGAGGACGCCTACCGCTTCTACCTGCCCCCCAGCTTCATGGTGGCCCTGGCGCTGCCCGTGTGTGTGATTCTGGGGAAGGTGCTATGCTGCTCCCCTGCGTCGGCCGCAAGCTGCACCAGATCCGCCGCGGCATGGACAGCAGTCAGAACCGCTGCCAGCGCCTGGAGCCCGTGGGCTCGGCTGCACACGTCTCTCCGGAGAGAGTCACCATCATGTGAGCTCTCCCACATACACTGCCATATCTAACTGTTGTATGTGAACACATTCACATGATCCAAATAGTATTCTTTGTTCCTGTGATCAGTTTTGCCGTCTGTGAATCTTGTTCTTAGTAGCTGTTCATTATAACTGCCCTTGTGGGACTGTTATGTTACAGTTTGTCCATCTAAATGGTAAAATGGAATATCTTGTCAATATTTCTTTAACACTTTGTTCCTGTCCTTGTGTTCTGGCAGACATTACACTGAGGTACAGTGTTTACTTTAAAGGAAAATTCAATACATTTTACAAGTTCTGCTCGGCCTGTTAAAACATCAGAATCTTCTAGTCTTCTTTCAAAGTCAAGAAAACAAACAAACATGATAATGCAGCATAGGTCTCATTCAGAATCATTCAAATATTACACGTGAGTCCATCAACTGAGTGTGTTTAATCAAGTTTAATGAGCTGCTATGTTCATAACTTTTAATACATCTTACAGTCAAAAACCTTGACTTATGTTAAAACACTTTTGAGTTTTGTATAAAGGAGTTTCAAGGTAACTTTGTTTAAAATCTGAGCTAAATAACTAGTCATGTTTACCCATAATTCCCTTCCTTAAGCACCAAATCAGTCAATGGCAAGCTTCCCAAAGGTGACGTGTCATGGTTACACAGGTTTAAGTGTTACTTTACTAGATTGTGTTGCCATAAATAAACATTCCTAAAAGGTAAACAGTTCTGCACTTTAAAAACTATTTTAGAGGTACATGTGTGTCCTTAGGAGTGTCCAGCAGGTGGCTGTGTTACATCACAAATTCAGAGGAAACAAAGTTTTAACAAAGTTTAGAAACACATTTCTAATGAATGAGTTTGAATGTGAGAAAGAGCCAAGAATCAAAATGTAAATTATAAAAATATTTTTAATGAAAACCTGTCACACTTAAAGCTCACATTACAAACATAGCAAATAAAACTCAATTCACAACACATTTGTATCTAAGTTTAAGAAAATGGTATAAAACTAAGTCAACCCTTACAGTAACTTCGTGTGGATGTTTGAGTTGTGGAATAAAATGTCAATGATGTAATGTTATCTGACTTGTGTTCATGTAAGTGATACTTTAAAACTAAAGTGAGAATAAAATATTTTTACCTGTAGCAGTGTAGAAACTTTATTTCAGAGCACTGTGCACCAGAGTACACTTAATTAAAAGGACATTTAAAGATGAAGCACAATAAAGCCCCATAGGGTTAAGAAAATACCTTTACAATGTTTGTATCATGAGGAGCCACATATTTACCAGATCTCTGCACAACACACAATACATTCAACTTTACACTGTTAAGCAACTTGAATGCATCTATTCAGGCTGAGTGAGCCATATGAATGAATTTCAAAGCTGTTTTTATTACAATAAGTGCTTTTCTCGTTAGAGTCACATAAGCCGAATTGAAGCATTACATCCTCATGATAGTCTAACAGTGTCATTTTCGTAAGGCACATTGTATTTTCGTAGATAAACAGGAAGGCACTAAATTGTGTGCTTTTTTAAACGAGATTCGGCATTACGATAAGGGCAGTCCACGTTCTAAAATGTTCCTAAAAACATGTCAGTGCACCTGTGCATAAAACCGTCTCATGTCTGGGAGCTGATCTGCTCCAGCTGAGGCACCAGCTCCTGAGCAGTCGGTCTGCAGCGACTGTCCCCGCTCCAGCAGCGGCCCAGCAGAGTCCTGCACTGCCGGCCCTGCTCCGACTGGAACACCGGGTGCTCCTGGACCGACGGCCGCAGATTGTGTGCCACCACCGCGTAGAGCACGTGCTGCCGGTCCCCGGTGTAGGGCTGCTCTCTGGTGATCAGCTGCCACAGAGTGATCCCGAAGGAGAAGATGTCTGCTTTAGGAGACAGCCCCTCTCCTTTCAGCAGCTCTGGGGCTCTGTGCGTGTACGTGCCGCCGACGTGGCTCAGATGCGGGCTGAGACAGCTCACCTCGCACCTGTGGTCCAGTTTCAGAGAAGAACCGAAATCTACTATTTTGCACACGTCCTCCCCGGACACCAACACGTTGGCTGGCTTAATGTCCAGGTGCAGCACGCTGTGTGAGTGCAGGAAGCGCAGACCTCGTGCAATATCTGTAGCATACCTGACGCACCTGTCCTCCAGAGGGTCAGACCCACCGTAGATGATCTGCTGCAGGTTTCTGTCCCCACAAACTCCATGAGCACCGCTCCGATGCTGCTATCGTCTCCGAAATCCGCTGGCATGCAGGTGGTGGCCGCGATGACGCGCACGACGTTCTCGTGGCGCAGGTGCGCTGCGTTCAGCTCGGCCCAGAAGCTCTGCCGGGACGCCAGCTTGTTTTTGGTGCACTTCTTGACTTTCTTCAGCGCTACAGTCTCTCCGAAGTAATCCGCCTTGTAGACGGATCCGAACCCTCCGGATCCCGCAGGCTGCACGGAGCGCAGTTCCTTCCAGTGGATCACCGTGGACCAGAGCCGGCTGGCGACCTTTCCATGGAGCCGCTGGACGGGAACCTGTAAGGTGGATCCGGGGTTTCTGTTCAGCGGGCTGCTGCAGGTCTCCAGGTCCAGGAAGGGGTAGAAATCTTTGGGGAGCAGGCGGGTGACGGGGATCGGGGAAGGCATGGTGTGTGCAGTCTGCTGCTGACTGATCAGCTGGCGCTTCTTCTTTTTGCGGTTTTATGGCCGGTAGCAGCCAGCGTTAAAGGTGCATTACCGCCCCCTACTGTATTGGAGTGTGGACCAGAATTATCTTACCAAAAAAAAAATATATAGTTAAATGTTCTTTATTAACTCTGTTTGTCAATCATTTGTGGTTGCTTTGTACGTATACCCCACTACAATACAGAGGTACATGGTGTACTTTTACTCCACTACATTTATTTAATACCTTATCACAGATTTTGATTAAGGATGTGAAATATAATCAAGTGTTACATCAGACTTTAGTTCCACCTGGAGTAAATTCACAAGCTACCCTGCAGTATACAAAGTCATTTGATCAATCATTATAAAACATATCATATATATTATTCTGAAATGGACCAATCTACACAATGACTACTTTTACTTTCGGGACTTTAAGTATATTGATGTTAATACTTTGGTACTTGAGTAACAGTTTGTTTGCAGGACTTTTACTTGTAACAGACTATTCCTACACTCTGGTACTTCTACTTTTACTACAAGTACTAGATGTGAGTACTTCTCCCCCTTCTGGTTAATACATGGTCCTCTGACCCTGCTGACATGCTGACTCCTGCAGTCCCAATTGTGTTGCCACTCCTTAAAAACATTCCTTTTTACTATTTATTTTGCTTCAGATTTGTGCACTTTCTGCTCTGCTCTCTCCCAGCAGAAGCCCCTCCATGCGGCCACAGCGCCCCCTGGGGTCCAGGAGTGTGAGGTACTTTCTGTTTGGGTTCAACGGGTTCATCCCGATGGTTCAACTCAGTTTACTCTGTACAGCGGAGGAGGGCGGGGTACATCACAAACTTTCTGCATTCAGTGGTAGTAAAACACGATAATATGTATGTGTGTTTCAGAAAAACGTTACTACTCGGTGCGCGCGAGCCACGGCCTGCTTAATTAGCCGCGAGACAGCTTTGTGCAGAGTCCAGTTTCAGAAGTGCACACTGACACATTTGAGCTGAGGCTGGGGGGAGGGAGCTGTAGAACATGTTACACAGCTCACAGCCTGTGTTTGTCCTTTTCACTCTTTTCACCGAGACTTTTCCAGCATGCAGGAACACATGATCACAGAGTGAACACTACTGCAGTGTAACATGCAGCTGATAACACAGGAGAGCAACAGGGAGCTGTCAGTTTGTTCATGTAAACTCTACAACTTATTTGTGCTAACCTCCTTGGCTGATCCACAAAAATAGGTTTCAAGCAAACAGAGCCATGATAAAGTGAGAGAAGGATAAATGTCAAGGAACACAGCAGGAATAGGAATTAGATAGCCTTCAGCGTGAAGTATACAGAGTAATGGGGTTGCTTAATATAACCATGATTTTATCAACCAATTACATCAGTTTTTGGGACCAACAGCTTTCATTTGTAACTGATACATCCACTCCACTTCCACTGCAGCGTGCATAATCCTGAAACATTCAATACATCTCAATGTTTAGGATTGGTTTACTTCATATGTTTGAAAGTCTCTTCCACTGAAGAACAACACGGTAGCACAAACTGTCCTCAGAAGCAGTATGCTCAAAAAACATAGAATTCATGTTGTCTTGATTGTTTATTTCTTGACAGATCATACTTATTTAGGCTTCAGACAAGACAACATCAAAATGAAGTTTTGTATTAAGTGTCAGATGTGCAGAATGACATTAAATAGGAGTTCAGCAGTTTCTAAGTAGGGTTGTATCATGACTTTAGGAAGTATTGTTTGGCTTGTTGCCATGCAGATGCAGCCAGTAGCTCTCTAACCTACCCAAGAACATATGACTATATATTAGCTGGCTTGCTATATCTTGTGTTGTTGCACTTCTATCTTGTTTTCAGATTAGTTCTCTTTTATCCTATCTCCACTATCTTCTTGTATTTCCTCCTTTCTTCTTAATGAATGCTTGTCGTGATTTTAGGGTGTCTATTATCATCTGGACGGGGACAACCGCTGGACACAAACCATGTTGGCTAAAGCTGCCCCATTTACTGTCTTTGTAACAATAAATAGGGACTGTCCACGAAACCATAGACTTAAAGAGATTTAATGTGGGCAGGACAACAAAGCCTCAAAGTAACCCCAGACTTACACAGAAGCAGACAAAACCACAAACAATGAGACGTAATAATAACCAAACAGACGCTCGGTTGTATCCTTCTCGTATGTTTATTGAACTTTCATTACATTGTGTAAAAACACTGGAGTTGACGACTGCAGCTCTTCTCTCTCATAGCAGCAAAGGTATGTAAATCAAATCAGGTTTATTCTGCCAGACAATAAATAATCTGCCTCTTTGGATGATGTCAAGGTTTAAAAAAACAACAGATAAAAGCTGCAGCATTCATTTTACACAACCTGTAAACATATACATATATATTCACTTATATATATACATATGTTTGTGTGAATTACTTTGCCCTATATTTATAAAAATACAACAGTAGTTTGTAAAATAGATTTGAAGTAAAATATTGAGAATTAGCAACGAGTCCATCATTGTCACAGGATGGCATTGTTGAAATGCAACGAATAACAAAACCAACATGGCTGGAATGCACTTCGTTTCTGAACTTCCTCAGCTCTTTCTGAGCGGCGGAGCTTCTCACCGTCAGCGTCTTCATTTTCTTTTTCTGCCGAGTCACTCAGAGCCATCCCCCGCCATGACTCGGTTTCCCAATATCACAACACAACACAGGTGGGCAGGGGGGGGGGTGAGGGATGCATGTGATATTACAGGCAAGTCTGTAAAAAGACTACAAAAGTCACAGTACAATAAAAATATATGTCGCTATATAGTACAACCGGGCACACACGCCAACTGTTCAGCTAAACTGGATACTTTGTACAAACGATACACTTAAGAACTAGAAAAGAGGTCTGTAGCACCTTAAGGAGCTTTAGAAGTATGTTAGCAGCTTGATCCAATACCAAAAATATATTGCAGTATTGCAGTGTTTCTTACACATTCAATAAAGTTCACTGGTACCACTGAAGCTTATAAAGAAGTCTGACATGCTGAAGGTCTGTGCCTCTCACTGAAGAATCTCCTGGTCGACTTTTCCTATTCCTTTTTACCCCGGGGATTTAAAGTTAGCTTGAGAATTAGGAACTGATGTAGGACGCCAAATCTGGATCTACTTTCTCCAATGTGTAGGGATCTTCTATCTTTGATCCAAAGTGTATTGCTGTTACTTTCACAAAATCCAATCTCTTGAATCTGCCATGTGAGTAAAACACTAGCTGAGTGGATAATACGTTTCAGGCAGAAATCACAAGGAAATATTCAAAATAAATGATAATATACTAAGTTGTTTTTTTCACAATGTCACACTGAGGTCAAAGGGTGATATAGTTATTTGACATACATTAAATGTATTTTTTAACATCTGATTAAACAGCCAATGAAAGGATAATACAATTAAGTGCTATATAAATGTCCGTTAAGCTTCATTATTACTTGTGCTCTTACCTACACCAGCGATGGAAAAGGCACATTGTTTGTTAAAGACCCCCCAATGAGATACACAGAACACTTGTGCAAGTAAAGCAAAAATGACACTTTGATAGGAAAAAACACTGTCAAAATTGTACCTGTAAAAATAAAACATTTTATATTGTATTTACATGTTATTGTTCTCTAAAAGAGCTAAATATATCATCTATACATTTGTAATAAAGGTTTTAAACAAAAAAAAAACGGTATTGGAGGAAATAAAAAGGCATTCAATTTACAAAAAGTGCTATGATTACAAACAAAAAAACAGGCTTGCTAACATCTTTTGTAAATCCACAAACCTTCACAAGATACAAATAGCAGACTTCCATAAATGCTTTGAAACATTCAACTTTCACATAGTGTCCATTCATGTCTCACTCAGAAAAGGAACCGGGGACCTTAACACTTCTAGTTCATCATCATCATCATCATCATTTCTTTTGACTTTCAGAGCACAGAAACAACATGAGTATGTGAGGTAAATGATAACACTATTGGGTTATAAAAACATTTCATGGAGCTAAGATGCACTGCTGTGGTAAGGGGGGGGGGGTGAAGGTGTGGGGTGTAAAGTTCACATTTTGTTGCCGTATGGTGTGCAGTCAGATATCTCTTGAAAAGTTTAAAAAGGACATCTTTGTTTCATGAAATGATATCAATCTGCTAAAGTATTTTCATCCTTCAGTTGCATTGTAGGTAATGATTGGCATTTCAAAAGAGTTTTGATACGGATACCAAAACATACATCTTACAAAATCTCATTTGTAATCTACAAAATAAGTTCAGGAACTATTGGGTCATAAGAAGTGAACACAGTAATGGATCTAAACACGTCTTTTTCTCAGCTTTTAGCACAGTGCTAAACACATTTCAGTCGACACCCAGCCCTGTTATATTGCTGCTTAACGATTGCTAGCACCGCGTTAATTGTATGAAAATGCTCGAAAACAGAGAATATAACTGAAAACGGAGCTAAAGTTAGCCATTGTTTTTTACCTTAGTATCCCCAGCAAACCTTGGTAAAGTTGTAAAAATGTGTTTTTAAAGAGGACATATTGTGCTAACCAACCAGAGCCCATGTGCTCTGATTGGTTAGCTGGCCGGCTCTGTGGACTTTAGCGGGATTTGAGCCTTAGCAGACCATTTACAGGCACACAAACCTATACACACACTACAGGAAAGGGAAAACCCCCAAAAGCAGAATAGGCCTCTTTAAAAATAAAATATAACTTGTTTTCTAGCAGCATGTTTCAATCTTTAAAAGTATTTCTGTGATCTCACAGATTTGACTGTTAGCCCACAATAAAAACATGTTGCCCAGGGTAACAAAATATGCCTTAAAACAAATGTTTTCCATCAGAAATGTGACTGAATCACACAGGGGTACTGAGGTCACAAATGATGCTAACCCAAACTAGCACTAACTATGATTATGTTAGCATTCGTTAGCATCTCTTCAACCTCCTTTTTCCACTTATTGGGTCCAATTATCATCCCAAGTTTTCTGCATTTGCTTGTTCTAACACATCATTGAAGGTGTATTATGTTCAAGACACACAAGTTCTGCATTTTTGCCGCCAATCAGCCACTACAAATATTTGTTTCAGGTGAACAGTTCATATAATGACACTTCTTAGAAGTTTGATAGGAGTGTGACGTTTGATAACAACACTTTCTTATGACCTTTGAGAAGTAAGGCACATCGAGGGTTACATAAACGGTGAATAGAGATGTCTGTGTGTGTGTGTGTGTGTGTGTGTGTGTGTGTTTATTGCTCTCTGTGTGGAAACAGGTGCTTGTTAACCAAATAACTCTACTATGTCAGCTTTGAGAATGTCGAGAATTAAGATCAAACTTGAGCAGAAAACCAACCAACTATACTAAAATGAAATGTCAAAGTGGAATACTGTTGCTCAGTAGTTCCTTCTCAGTACCTTGTCCATCATAATGTGAATTCACTTTAGCTTAATGGAATGATCAAAAGACCAGATGTATGTTTTTGAAGGTTTAAGCCTATTTACTACTAATTACTTGACTTTCTGATACAAATCTGATTTTCAAGCTATTTTAAGTACGTTTTCCCAAATTCCAGGAAGACATTGGTGTCTAGAATTTCACTACATATTTGAAATATATGTAATCCAGCATAGTGAGCATTATGTCGAACTTTACTGTACTGCGCACAGTGAAGTTATCGACAAGATACGAGCAGATGATCACAGTAATTGATCAACTCAAGTAATTCTATACAGATTAGACATTTATGAAATTCAAACACTGCCTTGTCAGTGTCGTTTTTGATGTAATGAATAGATGTAAATTGGCAAAAACATCCAAAACCTACAGTCTGGTGAAAATAGAAAGAAGAGAAAGGTCAACTGTGATGACAGACAACATCCCAAAGTGCTGCAGAACAACAATATATCCCATAATCTGTACGCTAAAGCCGATCTATTCTAGGAGGTAAAGTAAAGAAAATGTCACTGCAATGAAATCACTAATAGCAACCATCTATGTGAAAACTCCCAAAAGACTGATAATCTGACAGCTCTCACCATGTTCACATTGTTGTGGAAAAGCAGGTTATTGTGTGTGTGGCGAGTTGTAACTGCACCAAAGGCCTTTGAATAGGTTAGATATCATAGAAATCAGAAGTTATTCAAGTTGCGAAAAGGAAGAAACAGAAGATTTGGATACTGGTTTGCAATATTTTCCTGCTGTTATGTGAACATGTCATCAAGGAGTAGTGGTGGTGAGGATTTGTGAATTCTTCAATAAAAGGCTTAATAGGTGGAATCTCAGCAGCAGCATTTAGAAAGCTGATTAAGGCAAACTGTGTGTGTGCGTGTGTGTGTGTGTGTGTGTGTGTGTGTGTGTGTGTGTGTGTGTGTGTGTGTGTGTTACTGTTAGAGCTTATCATGATATATCTGCTTTGTACGTCTTTCGTATTAAGCGCTTTATCTTCAGACATGTTTAACTAGCATATTTTTCCTGAATAGCAGGGGGTGTAACTCAACGTGTGAGTGTGTGTTAGAGTGTGTGTGTGTGCCAGGCAGCAGTACATACTGGATCACTGGAAGGCCTGGTGGAAGCGGGGCAGTGTGGTGGGTGAGCTCAGGTTGGATATGAAGGAGGAGGGGAGCCTCTGCAGCGGACTCTCTGCCGCCTCGGGGTCTTCAGGAGCCTGGGGGGGCATCTGGACCAGGGGGGGGGGCTCTTCGTTGGGAGGATAGGTGACGCCCGCCCCCCCGCTGCCCCCCGCCTGGTTGTACGGTGGCCCGTTGAGTGGCAGGAAGTTGAAAAGCTGTGAGAAGTCCATCAGAGAGGAGGACGAGGCCAGAGAGTCTGCGCCGGCTGCTGCCATCTGGGAGGACATTTTGGACAGGGACCCCCCCTCGCCCGCTTCCTCCAGCGCGCCCACTTGAGGCTCCAACTCGAGTTTGGAGGAGGAGAGTTGGGGTTCTTGGGCTGCAGAGGATGAGGAAGGCATGCTGCTCTGCAACTCCATCAGGTAGGTCTCCAGTTCTCCCTTTAGATTCTGCTCCCGCTCCTGTGAGGAGACGCTGTATGAGGTAAAGTTGGAGCCCAGTGGGTACTTAAAAGAAAAAGGCAGCGTGGGGTTGGGGAAGGGCTCCGTGTCCAGGACGGGGCCTGTGTACATGAGCTGGTGCGGCCTCGGTGTCAGCATCCCCGGCAGCTCGCCCTTGATGCCCCCAGACGCCAAGTCGAAGACGACGGGCTCCAGCGAATCGGCCGGCTCAGTTTTCACCCTCAGCAGCTCCCGGGCGTGGCTCTTCTTCACGTGGCGCGTCAGGTGGTCCTTCCTCCCGAAGCGCTGGGCACAGTACTGACACAGGAAGTCCTTGCGTCCGGTGTGCACCACCATGTGGCGTCGCACGTCTTTCCGGGTGTAGAACCGCCGCTCACAGTGCTCGCAGCGGTGCTTCTTCTCTTTGGTCCCACCAGAGGACTTGCCGGCGTGCGTCTTGAGGTGCTCCAGGAGGACCACGGTGCTGGGGAAGGGCTGCAGGCACACCTGGCAGGTGAGGTCTCCACTGTTAGCAGCATGGAGGGCCAGGTGCCGCTTGAAGCCCAGCTTGGTGTTGTAGCTCTTGCCGCACTCCTGGCAGCCGAACGCCTCCTTGTAGGGGTCGTGAGTGTGTAGGTGATTCTTTAAGTGATCCTTGCGGTGGAACATTTTCTCACAGTATGAACACTTGTGGTTTTTTTCTGGCGAGTGAGTTGCCATATGCCTTGGAACACAGACACATTCTATGAGCACTCAGAATCAAGAAGGCATGCTTTACATTACACACAAACACAGACACTAATATGCAAGAACAGATCATTGTGAACACTACTGAGCGTTATGTTAGCAAAGGTGTAAAGAGAAAGGAACATGCTGCTATGTGCTGTCTGTACCGTAGCAGCTTGTATTTGGAGACGAAAGCCTTGGTGCAGTCGGGGTGGGAGCAGCGGTAGGGTCTCTCTCCGGTGTGAGAGTACGAGTGCACCTTCAACTTCTCCAGGCTGTTGAAAGCTTTCTGACACTCCTGGCAAAGGAAATTCTTTTTGGGCTTGCCCTCTGCTCTCCGGCGCCTCCCTGTGGGCGGCGTGAGCTTGGTTCTCTCCAGGACGTGGTCACGGTGGCCCTGGGTTCCCGTGGCCATGGCACTCTAAGGCTGACCGGCTACATGGACAGGGGCGCAGAGCCCGGCTACTTCTGATGCGATTACTCTCTCCAGTTTTATGTGCTCAACACCGCCCGGACTCAGGGGCCTGAGAAAGAGAGAGAGAGAGAGAGAAGATGGTGAATGCTTTGGTTTCAGTTTGCTGACGGTACAAAAGACATTAAAACCTAAGTCATAAATCAACTGATGAGAGGAATGACTAAACAAGTTGAACTGGCTGCCTTTGGATTACATGTCTTATAGATCTTAGATAACTGTTTACATTCAAATGGGTAACAACTGGCTCAGTTAACTCTGGGTTTTACAATCACAATGGTTTAACTCAAAGGCTATCTGAACTACAAGCAATAGAATATATGAGCTCAAATGATACATGAGGGGAAAATAAATGTAAGCACAAGCCAAAGGTGATCTTCAGCAAAGTTAACTATATGCAATGTAAGCACCAAATTAAATGGAGTTAAATGCTGTAAAACCCTAGAAATAACAACCAATGTAAAGTAGTTGGCTATAAAATATGTGTGTGTGTGTCTAGCATAAGCTGAAAATGGCACTTTTAATGATTAGTTCAGTTTTTTTTAGAACGACAGTCGAGTTATATGTTTTTATCGAAGACACGGCCGAACTCTGATGCCTCAAACTATGAATTTCTCCTTTTTTTGTCATTAGGAGGATATAGAATTTAAGTCAGCTGGAAAAACATCCACCAAAAGCACTAACTACTTCTGCCACAGGGGGATTATTTTAAAAATGGCTGCCTGAGATGCAAAATCTGTAACGCTTCTATACCTTTAACCACTTCCACATTACTTCCTTATACATAATACCTTTTGATTCTCCTACACCTCGGCTTTGGCAGTTTACCAGCTACCATTACTTACACTATTAAAAAGGATATTAGATTCTATAAGAGGACAAATCAATTCTAATGAGTTAACTTATAATATAAAATGATGTTTTTCAAACTGTCTTTTGTAGTTGTATCCCTTGCCATATACCACATGTGTCAAACTCAAGACCCGGGCCAAATCAGGCCCTTGGTGGATTTAATTTCGGCCCGCAGGATAATTTTTAATTACTATTAGATCTGGCCCGCCGGTATATTGCACACACACCTTCACTCAATCCTGAGGATTTCCTCAGCTCAGAGCCTGACCCCAAACATTGATGAACTTGCACCCAAGATGAGATGCCAAGTATCTGGCTTGAACTAGCATCACAGAGCAGCACACTGAGTTTAATGGATGTTTCCTTCTGCACTTTTTTTTCTTGCGACAACAGGGCATGTTTGGTTTTTTCGTTGAGGGGAATCGTTTTTTTGAAGCTGTTGTTGGCCTGTGGAAAAATGTAATCATAAGAAATGACTCCGGAAAATCTGCAGATAGAGCCATAAGAAATGAATGCAACTGATTATTTAATGTTGTTTTTATAGGCAATAATTTAAGCTTTGTTAGTTCCAGGTTTAATATGTGCAATAAGTTCATTTCAATACGTTTTGCAATAAACATTGAACCAGTCCGGCCAGTTTTGGCCCACTGTGTATTTGAGTTTGACACCCCTGCCTTAGATAGACACACATACAGATTAATAGATCTGATCCGTCATCACACATTGTATTTTACAATTGAAAACTTACAAAATACACGGAGATTTATCAGTCTGCACATGTTTATATGATATAATCTTATTATGGAAAAAATACTCATATATCTACTAGTACAACGTTTATACTACATTATCCATGTAGTATTATCCTGCTTCATTGTTATTGTGCAAAGAGCTGATATTTCTTTATTACTGAAATTAGAATTGTTGTGTAGCTTTTGATAGAAGAATAAATCCTGGAGCCTTTCACTCTTGAAACAGAGATTTATTACAAGCCCTTGTCTCTGAATTGATTCATACTTTTCTACCAGATATTATCTAAATTACTGCAAATATCTAGATTGATAACAGCCGTCTGTCCTGCAGTAATAAAGACTTATTAGTGCTTTAAATGTAAAAGAAGATTCACTATGCATTCAATTAAGTTATAAAGTCACTGTTTGTTTTTTTGATTTTAACAATTTTATGTAACATAATGATATTAAGAATTATTATTCTTATGTGTCTTTATTTATAGCAATTAGCAACTTGTCATAACCGTACCAACTAAATATAAGTATTCCTCAATATAGAAACAAATCTTAAATATCTTGCATATTCTTATACATTTTTTAATTAAAAGTGTACAGTACTAAAAGTAATAACAAAATGCCCTGTGTTTGATAAGACCATGGTTTGGGGAAAGTTGTCATATTTACTGAAACACACGTTAACAAACATTTGTTTCGGGGCTAAGATAAGTTGCTAAGCACATCAAAAATGTCTGTTTTATTAAGGCTGCAATATTGATCTCATTACTAACAATTACCTTTCTTCAGAAAAGCTACAGAAACAACCCAGGCGTAAGGAGGATGTACTTGTATTAAATCAATTATCTTGCCTTCAAAAAAACTAAAGCAACTCATTTTAAAGGGTCATTATCAAATCAATTCAAACATTTATAAACAGAATGATGCAAATCCAAATTCATTTCCCACATCTTGTCAAAGAATGTTACATATTTGAGAAACTCAGAAGGCTCACCAAGCCTTTTATATAATAACTATAAGCTAAGCTAAGCTAGACAAATGTATGAATGCTCCCAAGCTCTTAAATATTTCTCCTAATATCTTATATAGAAAATTAGTTTTAGGCATCGACTAATTATAGGAATTTATAATGGCTAATAGCAAACTTCTGCATCAAAGAAATAATCCTTTTCTCTCATGCTACTAGTTCTGCCTTACATTAGCATCATTACATGCATTCAGATTGATATCAGTAACAATGCAGGTATTAACAGTCAAAATCATGCCATGATAAATACAGAACAATTACACATTAATCCATATCAGCACATTAAGACAGGTGTAAACAGAGACTTGAGCCAACACTGACAACACACTTCCTCTCAGTGACTGTTTCAATATCACTTTTACAAGCAGCCACACCAATGCTCTGGCGGGCTACACCTCGATAACACCATGGGAGATGCTTCTGATACCTAGTAGCTTGAGTTTAACGCTTATAACATCGATATCCAGCACCACATCTCTTACATAGCCATTTCTAATGTGCACAGTGCAACCTGCCACACCGCCAAAGTGAACACACGTCCTTTAAAGAGCAACAAGTCGGGGCATCGCATAATTACTCTGCCTTGACTTCTCCCTCCATTTTGCAGCTTTATTGACAAGCAATTGCCGTGTGTTGTTTAGGAGGGTTGCAGCGGGTAGTAGCCGACCTGTCATGTGTGTGTCTGACACCGGGATCGATACTTGCAACGGGTTAAAAAAGCCATAAAGCTAAAAGGAGAAGCATGACAAAATGTCACTGTAGCCGCTACATGGTGGCATTACGGTTTCAGAAAAGAGATGCTGGAATCGATAAGTGTAAGTTGGCACAGCTTGGGATAAAGTGTGAAAATGAGGTAAATATCAATGTACATGCAGATAAAAGTGATAATGACGTTATTGCCGAAGTAAAGTGCGCCTGTTCCTGTACGTGTTTACCGGACTAGCGTTGTTATTATATTTTTTTTAAATAAACTAAGTTAGGAGGCAACTTTGCTCAACTTTCCTACGCTACTGGTTCCGGTGGTCTTTAATGTTCGTGGACACGCACCGTGACACTAATACGACCAGTGACATAATTTATTTTAATAAATATCAAAGCGTGTGCCGTCCCCTGCTTTTCTCTGCGGTCCTAAACTGGGTACTGATTAACACAAACTTTTTCCCCAGCTCACCCCTCTCTCATAATTTAAATAACCCCGATATTTTAATTCAAGAACAGGGTAACCGCTCACTTAATTCACATCAAACTTACCCCGGTCGCTTTAACATTCTTTCTGTTGGGTTTTTCTTCACTTTCAACTATTTTCCGAATTTTTAATAATTTTTTTCTCATATTTTTTGCTAGACGCGGCGGGCCTGAAAATTGTTTGCTTTCCCCACTTTCGAGCAGCCATTGTGTATGCGCTGCGATTCAACCCAACTATGACTTAGCCACGCCCACCTGAAATCCCGCCCACTCGCCACTTTTTTGATTTGTGTAAGCCGCTGCCACTTTCCCCTCAATATCAGCTACAGTCCATTTCAGTAAAACTCATTTTTGGACTTGTTCGATGCACTGTCAATCGCTTAAATGTGGTTTAGTACAATTTACAAGGATAGGAAGACTAACATGGCTGCCAAGATATCCCATTGGCTCACAGGGTTGTCAGTCATTCTGTTAGTTTTCCGGTGCTCCTATTGGCTGATATCACTGTCAGTTGTCTCTGACGGTGCGGGTGATTTTCCTGGTGCGCTGTTGCAACAAATAGAGAGGAGTTATCTTGAGCATGAAGGGGAGGTATCAGCCTATGGGTTGTGTTGCTTTACTAGTTAGCCACATGTATGCTAATGTATAGCTGCTCACTAGCTCTTTAAAGCAACATTCTTGTTAGCATTTCAAGGGGATATACATCATAAAATAACATTTGAATAGCTAGCATTAGCAGTTGTTTTGGTCCTTTCACACACGGGATACTCTTCACTGGTGTGGATATTACGCTTATCCACAGTTCATTAGACTACTGCAGGATACAAGTTGTTATCATTAAAAGGTATGTATTAACTTTGTATAGCTTTTCCCATTTACCTCATTCCATCTTAATGCACAGTCGCTATAAAGTTTTAATGGAAGCTGTTTGGTAACATGAATGAAGGTCAACATGCTACTATGTAGCAACGCTACATGGTCTAGTGGAGGACACCAATCTCCATTGAATAATTTGGGAAGTCTAGTAAAACGTGTTATTTGTTAAATGTACACCACCTGTCGACACGATTAAAGACATTTCCTACAAGAGGAAGAAGCCAATTTCAATTCGGCATATATGTTACACACCAAGCTGACATATTTTTTAATATTACTAGTCCTATAAAACATGGTTTAGTTGCTGTTTACCTTTGCACCACTTACACCTTATGTGGTTAGTGATAGCAACATGTGTACACCTAAAGGGAACGTTTATTGTAACAAATGCAGAGTGGTTTTGTGGAGTTTAACTTCTGATACACATTATGAATATGATGTATCTAACTGTATTTTTGATCCTTTGAGGCCATTTGGGACCCTTTCTCTAGCCTCTAAAGATACAGACATTTAGATTGTCCAACAACAATATTACAGTTGTTTCAAAGATTTGCAAGTTTTATTCTGCTGACTTTATTTAAATATTCAAAGTATTACTCTGCTGTATGTTTTACATTCATCCCAGTAACATGTGTTTCATTAATAGTAATACATGCACCCATACAATAGTTAAACAACGAAACTGTGCATAAACTGAACCTCTTTTTCCATCTTTGCAGATCCCAATGGATAAAAACATACGAAAGCTTCGGAATCAGGACAATAACCCATGCATAGAAGTATGTTTACCTACCCTTTACATCTTGCTTTGTGTCAAACATCGGCCTGCTGCAAGGTAACTGTGTTTCTAATTTTCTAATCCTGAAACTTGTTTCTCTTTTTCAGGAAAGTGATGCGTCCCAGAAGTGTTTGAATGTCAACAGCTATGACAAGAGCATGTGTACAAACTATTTCCTGAGATATAAGAGCTGTAGGAAATACTGGGTGAGTGCATGTTTCCAGGATCAAGGAGAACACACTGGCTTTCTCATGTTTACCTGTGCATGGCTGGGAAGTAAGCAGTCATTGATGCTGCAGTAGTGACACCCACTGGTGGGTCAGGGTGTCTGCACAGTGAGAGGCATAGGGGGAGGTTTGTCCTCAGTTGGGTCTGCAATACAGAGAGAAATGGGCCGGAATCAGAGTAAAGTCTATTAAAGTTAAGATACATTTGATAAAAAGGGGAGTCATAAGCATCAGCTTTCCCATATTTGCGGAAAGGATTAAGAGGAAAAAAACAATAAACGTAAATTTTGGAAGATGCACAAGACAGATTTAAAACAAACTCCTTTAAGACATGCACCTTATTATGTTAATGTAATAATTATTTCACATGTATGTCTCATGTCTAAATGAGAACAAAGGTCACCAGTGAGATCTTTAACAATTTTAACGCTTGTCTTCAAATTCCCCAGAAAATGTATTCATTTATTTTATTTAAAACAAGGTTGCACAATAACACAAACCAACTTACTGATCAATGCAGGGTTAGTTCACTGATCTGCAATTTAAAATGTATTTTTTCTCAATGGTGGCTTTGAAGAAAACACAGATTTCAGTTCCTCTAACTAATCATTTTGACCTGTGTAATATATAAAGTATTTTTAATTTGTGTCTGTTTCCTTGTAGCAAAACATAATGGTGCAGCGGAGAAGAGAAGGAGTGAAACCGGACATGCCGACGGCTGCAGAGAGGCAGGAGATGATCGCTGCTATCGGAGGGAAACCTTACTGATTTCAGCAGAAACTCAGGGACACTGTGAAGGCCAGCGGGGACCGGACATTTACTACAAGCTGTGCTGCTGCACTGGCTGGGTTCACACTGACCCAAAGCCTGACCCATCCTAAGCTCAGGGCGTGTGGAAGTGCCCGGTTACTGGTCTGTTGTGGAATAAAAGGGAAAAGGAGGGATTTCACAGAAAGATATCAGATGTATTATTTATTGAGGAATAAAAACAATGGGACATGAACTGAAACATCATTCAATTAGCTTTATAAGCTGTTATGTCCCATGTAATGGTATTACAGAAGTCGCACTGTAGTCACAACTGTTGAGATGAATATTTAATCTTATCAAAAGTAGACTTACTTTTGCCCATGAGAACTGTATATTATAGTTCTCATATGTAAAAGTAGGTCTACTTTTTTTTACAATTTGCCGGTGTCAAGGACTACTTCGTCTTTGAAATCTAAAGCATTGTTGAGACTAGCTCAGCTGTGGATTCTACCTGGCCAACATGTTGAAGTCTGCAGCATGTGTGATGGACATCTACCATGTGTCTTTCCTAAATAAAAAAGGAGTATTGTAGCATCTCCTTTCGCATGTCATACTAGTTATTTTTTTGCATAAAAATCATGCATGTATTCTGTCCTGTATCATTCCCTACTATTCTTTGCCTTTTCCTGTTCTCCGAAAAAACTAAGATTGTCGGTCATGAAAAACAACAATTAGCTTTCTGGTTGATACTGTAATTTCTTACAGGGCAATTCTTATTTTTTTGTTGCTGTCAACTAATGACGTAGGCTGACACGTGTTTTTAAATAGTTCTGAAAAGGTGAAATAAATACTTTACATTAAGTTATTTTCGTGTTGTGTAAATAATGATGTAATGCTTTGGAAAGGCAAAGAATAATATAAATATGTACATTTCACCTTTATTTTTTATTTTACAATTGCAGGGAAAAATGATCAGTACATGCATAATTAATGATTATGCAAAAATACAAATCTCAACAAAGATGAACACTAATATTAAGAACAATACAAATGTATTATTGGTCTTATTGTAATTAGCTTTTACAAACCTATTGTAATCAATGGAGAATATACCACAAATTTGGACAATTTGGGTTAGCTTAAATATATTCTTTATTTTCTGTTCATGCAGTTGAAAGACTTTGAAAGACTTGAACTTATAAAAGCAGGGATTTCTCATTGCCAGGAAAAAAGGGTAATTTTATTCAGATAGTACAACAGAAACAGAGAAAGGACTTGGTCAGCATGTGAATACAAGGTCTTAATTATCCTCAGGATAGAAAATATGCTCTGCCGGAGATGGAAAACCTTCTCAAATAAGATGGAAACAACCAACACAGGTGGGATTTTGGTAACAGTATGACTACCCTGGACAAAGTTACAGTGGGGGTGCCAAATCCGGCAGCACCAACACCTGGTCTGCCACATGTGGAAGCCCCCTCTTTAGTTTTTCACCTGCTGAGCACAGTAAAATGCTTTTGTGTGCACAAACTACAGGTGAAAAGCTAATACCAGTGTGATTTTGGTGGGAGTACGACTACCCTGGACAAAGTTATAGTGGGGGTGCCAAACCAGGCAGCTGCACCACCTGTTCTGCTGAACATGGGCTGTAGAGAACCGTGCAGATCTTCCCTAATGACACCAGGATTAACCTTGGTCCTTCTCTAAAAAAAAGAGAACATTAACAGGTGAGAGAGGCACAGATACAATAACAATAATAATTTTGTTTGAGGGCACCTTTCAAAATATTCAATGTCACCTTACAATGGACAAATACATAAAACATGTGTTGCATAGAAAACCACAGAGTAAAATTACATTCTAAGGAGCAATTCAAGTGAGTAAAGCCAGTTTGAACTAATTATTCGTTAGGCTTGATTTGAAATAACACAGTGTCTGACTAATATCATATAATGTGATATCATTACTTGTCATGTTCAGTGGCGCTGCAAGACACTGGGGGCCCCAGGCAGAAGAGACATTTCCTTTTTGGTACAGCACTTTATTTGACAGAGTGGACCTTACATTATTTTTTTCACATTTCAAAACCTCATTTTAGAATAACAGTTTAGTAAAGCTGTCTGAAATGCTTAAAAACATATCGAAAAGAACACAAGAGAATTCGCCCTGAGAAATAATGAAAGATTTATCAAACAAACCTTGCAAACTTAGACCAATCATATCAAGGACATGCTACTAAAATACAATATTAATGACTCTTAATGTTCATAAACTAGACTTCAGATTATTTATCACCATCGATGAACCAAAAAGGAAATGATATCGTTTCCAAACCGTACTTTGCCGTACAAATCATTGAAATGTCTGGGAGTTTTCGCTTTAAACTGTGCGCGCATGCGCGAGGTGCATCGTGCGTGCATATCTCGGCGGGCATGCATGTTTCGGCACAACCATGGATGTATAATAAGCACAACACCGGCAAGCCTTCAGTCTACGGCACAACACCGGTGTTGCGTAAAGTCTGTTTCCTGTCGATGTGTTTTCCCGCTCACCTGAAGCTGCTCCATCACCGGAGTGAGGCACTAAAGGTAAAGGACATGTAATCACGCTAGGAACTCTGGAGGAGAGTAACCGAGACCTCAACATAATCACAGGTAACTTTATCAACTTTAACTGTAGCCTACTGTCGACATATGCTTAGAATAAAAGCAGAATAAAGTAGTTCATGAAGCAGGTACATTAAAGTAAAATTAATTCCACGTAACATTATCTAACAGACAAAACTACCTTAAGGTTAATTCAGTTGTAATTACCTGACATGCTAATGTTATACAGCAGGCTAACTCATTGCTACTGTTGACACATTAATGTTACTTTTTACACTTTATAACTCTCATTACAGAGAGTTCAACTGTCACTCACAGGTATTAAAGGTTATAGTTGAAACTGCATTGTTGTCTGTGGAGTGTAAATATGTTAGCAGTTGGTGTTGAAACAGTTAATCAATTAATTTAATTTATTTTGATCAGGTAAAACATTATTCTGAAATGTGAAGATTTGCTGCTTTTTTCTGTTTAAACATGTTTGGGTTTAAATGCCTTAAACTCTTAAGATATTTCATGGACCTAACAATTAATGAAAGGGATCTATAGATTGACAGATTAAGAAGATAATAATTATCCTTAATTTGTAATATTGCAGATAAAGACATTTGAGCACAGAGAGATTTTTTAAATAGTTTAAATACATTTTGCTACAGGTGTTACTGCTCAGTTATGGTTTGATTTGACGCCTAAATATCTTTGTATCCCTGATTGACAGGAGTAGAGAGGTAACCCTCACACACTGTGACTATTACTGGCAGATTTGCTGTGAGTCCACAGACCTCCATCAACCTGCTCATGGATGTGTACGTTGATCTCTGCTGTTCATTTGGGTAAGCTAAAGATTTCCTACCAAAATCAAAAATATGTTGTACTGGATTATAGAATCCAAAATACCATGGTCAATGGAAACAGAAGTGATCCGTTGTGTTATCTTAAACAGCTCAGGAAATTACCATTTAGATACGAATCTCATTCCTCCCGTTTCCTCAGACTTCCTGTGTGGATAGCATCGGTGCTAAACGCTGCCAAACACCTGAGGTCTGACCACGCCCGTCGGAAGAAGGTCTACAGGATTCTGCAGAGGAAATTGGTCAGTGCTCATGTAATAGAATCCCATGCGGAACAACCATTGCTTTTTTCATGCAAGTTTTGGAAACTAAAAAAGACCATTGAGGTAAGGCAAAAACTATTACAGTTAAAGGTGACATGTGAACAAATTCAATTATTTATGTCATAACAATGATATAAATATATGTCTCTAATGTGTTCAGAGAAAATACCCTGTTTCTCCTGCTCCAACAATCAGAAAAAACATGTAATAAGTAGCTGGTCACACTTGAGCACCTAGTGATTCTACCTCTACCTCCATTATATCCTCATGCCTTGCTTTCACCACATAAATAAATGAAACACATTCATTGGCAAATTGAAAAATGGGCACAAATAATGTTTAAAGATTAGTCTTGCATATTAACAGCCCCTGGCAATCATGAAGTATTGTCTCAGCCCCACCACTTGTTCTCTTAATATCCTTCTCCCTTTTGTTCCAGAGGTTTCAAGGGGTCGGTGTGAAGAGCGGGGGTGTGTGGAAGCCCACGTACGTTTACCCTGAAGAGGTCAAAAAGTTGATCCGTTCTGTCTTCTCAGAGGACATCCGGGACTACCCGGACCCCTGCCATGCTCAGGTGAGTGTGAGATGCTTTCACAACTAAACAAATAGATTATAGGTAGCTCTGTAATAGTTCAAAAAAACACTGACATTGAAGAAAAAAAACTGAAAAAGAGTGTCAATAATTAATATTGAATTCTTATTTTTCAGTTATTGTTCAATTCAGCTCGTGGTCAAAGAGGTAATCCTGTGTAACTGTGTTTGTGTGTGTTTCAGGTGGTGTACCTCACTGTAGAGGATATGCACAAAGTTAATTTAAACTAAAGTCTGTCTATTTAATTGTCTTATATGCTGATGTACAATTTACAATTATAGACCAGCCCCAGTTTTGTTTTGTGTAAAGATTATCTCTGGGAAGGTTTGGTTTATTGTTTGCATGTTTAAAGATGTGTGACTGTGTATCTCTATGCATTATTGGTTGTTCTGCATGTTACGGTATGCAATCATTGTTACGTTTTATCTAATGGCCGTTTCAGGGTTGAATTTTCCGTTTTTCTGAGACTCTGCACTGGCTCTTTATTAATCAACAATGCTGCAAAACTATTTTAATAAAAAATAGACTTCACATTCTCTATATCATTTTCTTTCTTACAGGCTCTTCACAATAACACATTTCACAGCTCTATGTTTCAATGTTCTGACTAGATGAGAGTCATGTGTGATAAAAATGCTGTTACAAGGGAAATTCACTTTTCGCTTTTGTAGCTTTTTGGGAGTAACGACAAGGGCTTGTTTTTTTTAGCTCACCACACAGTGTTGAATTATGAGCTGTCACTTATTGGTCCACTACTAATGTGCATCATTTTTCTCCATTAAGGTCAATCAAAAGACACATTTATCATTACACAAGAGCAATACATTGGTGTTTTAAAATAATAATAATGTAGTTAAGTGGAAAAAACTGACAAAGTCGTTAAAATTAAAATGATAGAGCACCTGTGAGATATTAAAACAAAAATCCCAATTAGTACTATTTAAGTTAAACATTTTAATTATTATTTAGCAATAAACCATGCAGTGTGCCAACAAACACAATGAATCATGATCATGGCTTCTTTGGGAAAACTTATCTGAATGTGTTAAAATATTCTACCACCATGTGGCGCTGTAAGACTGCACAATGTGAAGGATAAAGCAAACAATGACAGCACAGGCAGCAGATATTCAGCGTGGATTTGAAAGGCAGTCATGGGACTTTTAATTTGAAAGAATAAACGCGTTTCCGCTCAAAGTTGCGGCTCAGTTAAATCTTCGACGTGCGCGTGACCAGGTCCGCAGCTAGCATCACCAGAGAGTGGAGACAAGTTGACAGCAGAGCAGAAAGCATGGGAAACTATGTTAAAAGTAGCAGACAGTGCCCCTGGAAAATTCTGAGGTACTTTTAGGTGGACTTAAAACTTTTCCCGAGCCACATACCACCTCACAGCAGCGGGAAACCATGATGGATAACCAGGGAGGTGACAGAGAGTCTGCCGCGGGGAGCAGCGTGTCAGCCCGGGGAGAGGAGCCCAGCAGCGGGGAGCTTCCTCCGGAGCTCACCTGTCCCCCGGAGGACTACCGCACCGCGAAGTTCAGCCTGGCTGCCTACCTGCTCTGCTGGGCCCTGCTCAGGTGGTACCAGGTGAGAATATTCTGACATTTATTTTACACCTAACATGTTTGGCTGTTAAATTAGTAAATTTGTCTAGAGAGGGAGGTGTAAACAAACTCGGGCCCTAACCTGGAGAGATGTACAGAATTGGGTGTCAGTCACCAAATTAAGCTAATAAAACAGAATGCTATCAGTTAAGTAATTATGAATGCTTTTTACATGCTTACTTTGACTGCAGTAACATTGCAGATATTATTCAGCAGTCTTCTGTTCCACTTGTGACTATTTGGCACAAACATATCAATTAGTGATCTGGCCAAAGAACATCTGAATACATTCTCTTAACTCTTGCAGTGTCAATTAAACTCCTTAATAGAATAAGACAACAAACTGGAAAAATTACAAGCTGACATAATATACTGCATCAGACATGATTGCTTTCTTTTTTTCTACCTTTGCTACCACGCTGCTAGGAGATAGTTATTTCATGCATTGCAGGTTATTATGACTGCATCATCGAGTGCAATGTGTGTTTATTGCAAACCAGGTGCTATTATGTGTAATTTAAGTGAATCCACTGTTCATATTGACGTCATCCAGGAGTCCTGACCTGCAGTTCATGAAGGTTTGTCATGACTAGCTGCACATTGACTTGACAAAACCATTATCTGGCGTAATAAGACCAGGGCGCGTCAGGAGAAGGGTGGACCCTCAAGGTGGAACATCTTCATAGATTTGGCTCACGTTCATGTAGATGCCTCATAAGTCCAAAACCTTGCATCAAGACTGAATCATCCGTAATAAGAGCCATCCTTAATAAGAGCCATCAAAACAATAAATGCATATGTTTGCAATAATCAGCATGCTGTGGTTTCAGATTGGAAGATTATTGTGTTTACACATGAAATCGTTATAGCTGACAGTTGGTCTTTTCAGTGGAGAAAACTGTTTAGAGCCGCTGAGCCATATCCTGACAGTTTAAGCGGCCAGACCGATGTAGTGACTTTGAGTTTGGTGACTTCTGCACAACATCTGATGTCATGGCTACATGGCTCCTTTATAAATCACAGGAAATTCATGATTGCGAAAGTATCCCTTCTGCAATGCACACTTCATTTGGTGTGATATGTGCCAAACTGCCACTGCAAAACAGCTGCTTCTATTTTAAGAGACCCATTGTAAATTCTGACATCATTCAGGTGTAGATGCACGAAGGCCTGACCCGACCTGCACTTCATCAAGAAGGTTTCTTCATGACTCACTGCACATTGACTTGACAAACCATTAGCAGGCCTAATCAGACCGGGGCGTGTCGGGAAGAGGGAGGACCCCCAAGGTGGAACATGTCCATGGACTTCTTGTCTTCTATAGCGCTGACTGCAGGAACAAGCAAAGTCATGTTTTAAACCTGCCCGCAGGCTCTGCTTTCCTCAGCAGCTGCACAAGTAGAGCGGCTCACATGCAGACAGACAGATAAACCTCTACACACCCAAGAATACCACTTTTCAGATCATTAACATCTGCAGACATGCAGCGTGAACATGCGTCTGGTATATAAGACTGAATGGAAACGCTTGATTAGCAGTCGACAAAACTACATCATAAGTTGTTGGAAATCTTTAGGCCTTTTGCCTGGATTGATTTAATCTCAGCGAGTTTTGAAAAGCTTTCACGTTATTCATAAAATAATCCCAGTAATTGGCCACCAGGAAGGAAGATCATAATCAGTTTAACTCCATGCTAACTAATTGATTCTGGTATCGACTGCCTCCTCTCCTTGCTCTGTTTCTGTTTTTTTCTTTTTGTTAAATCATAGCCTTTCAACGTTAGCATGGCTTAAAAAGCACCAGTTTATTAGCACATACGTGATCCAGTAAGACTGGCATTTGAGCAATTTATTACCCATGACCACCCGCACTGTAACACATGATATAGTGTTGTGTTCATTTTATTGTGTCAAGTCTTCATGTGGAATTTCTGTCTTCAAAGCACAACAGAGGAACCACATGTGTCAGTGACTGCATCTTTAAGAAGTGCGGGGGTTAACACGCAGTTTGTGAGAACACCAATGAAACGTTTTATGCTCTTTTGCCGCTGTTGAAACTTCAAACTGAGACTCAGAGTCTATGAGAGCTGCTCTGAAAACACCTGGTGACAAAGAGGCCACACAGTGACTTATTGAAAGGAGTACTCCTGCTGCTCTGAGGATTAAGCCCAACTGTAGGCTTAAAAAGTGGCTCTAAAAGTTGCTTTCTCTAGCAGGAACGTCATGAAAAGTTGGAGGGTACTTTTGACTGACGTATGTAATCATAACCACCCTAGAGAGGCTGTGTGTATAGCCACTTGCTGACAAAAAACATACCAAGCACATCATGTAAATGGACAGTGCAGAAGGAGAGTAGGTTTGAGAAGTTGTATTGGCTGTGAAAGTATGTTACAGAAACTGCTGTGAATCGGAACTGACAGCACTCCCCATTCAAAACATGAGTATTCCTTTAAAATCCTATAAATGTCTGACAAAATCCTCACTTGTCTTTGTTTTGTCTCCTCAGAAACTCCGATGCCAGTCTGCCCCTCCACAGGTAGGAACATCCTTCTTTTATCTTGTCTACTTCAGACTAGTTGTTTTGCGGCTTTCCTTTGTTGACAGATTCATCTGACACAGCACAGACATTATAAACGGTAGTCTTATGCCTCTGCGTGAATATTAAACCTGTGTGAACATAGCCCTGTTGGCAATCATAGAGATCAGTGTTTTTGCTCAAGGCACCAGCCCACTCAAAGCCTTACATTTCAACACTTAAAGGTAGGATTCAAAGGGAGAATAAGGTGAACACCATACTACCTGGATACATCCGCCCAATGTAGCTTCATTAAAAAAGATTCAGGGCCTTGACATGAGATCAGTGAATCATGCCATACACTCAATAGACATGTGTGTGGCTGTGTTGGTAACAGAAATACAGAAAATACTATATTTTTAGACATCTGTGTTCCCCTATAAGTGCTTTTGTAACTTGTTATGTGCCTATTTGTACTTTCATCTATCAGCATCATTGTTTTTTTACTTTACTGTGGTGTACAATCATTTTAAATTCACTTTGACACAGATTTTAGATGAGGTAAATAAAAAAGAACATTGTTTTTTATTAATGCCAGGCATAGGGGACAAATAACCTGGTTATTAAAGTCCAGACGCTGAGTCTAAACCATAACATAGATGATTGATCTAGCCTTTGATGCTTTATTGGAGCCTCTGTTCACCCTTTACCTGCTTGAATGTTTTCTGGATCACTGCTAATGCTCTTTTTATATGAGTTTCAAAGGCTCTCATGACCCCAGCTACTGACTGAGTAGTTGAAACCATATGGCAGCGGCGGCGTCTAAAGTTGTTGTGGTGCTTTGTAACTCTTTGGTGTTAATTATGATACCCTCTGTCAAAAGAGGACATAATTGTTCCGTGCTGTGACTTCAAGGAAAAGCCTAGAAAACCACCTCTTGTTTCAGATAAAACGTCTCAACGTGTAGTCAGAGTGCGTAAGCCTTTTAAAACCCCCTGTGACGCCTCTCTCTGTTGTTTGGGTACCTCCACGCTGCAGTGTGAGGGAGAGAAATGGAGCTGTGACCCCCGCTTGAACCCAAATATCTCGGCTCATACTGTCAGTGGTGGATTCCCAGAGGAGCGGAGCTTATTGTGTCCATAAACCAAACCCCATTCCCACTCTGAGGACACAGTGTGGGCTAACGCTATCAGGAGGCTCCTCTGTAATTTACAGAAGTATAAGGAGTTAAGTCTGGGTCACTGTGGAGCTCAGAAACCACAGCAGCAATGAATTGTGGGAGCCGTCTTCTTCTACTGCTTCAGCTTAACCCAGTCTTTTCCTAAATCACATCTTAAAAAAATTAAGTTTGTTTCATAAATGCTAATACGATTTGTCTTATTTTGACTCATAGTTTTAACCTTTTTTTCAAATTGCAACCATAAAATTGCACTTGTTTTTTCAAAATGTGCCTTTGGATAAATTAAACTAACTTTGCCTAATCTAAACAATTACAATTGTAAAGCTGATAAAAGCCAATCAATGGTCTGATATCACTCAAAATGGTTAGACACTGAAAGCACTGTGTTTTTCTTACTCTTTTTCTTAGGGGACATCACATATTTTTTAATCCACTAAAATTGGCCTGGGCGTGTCGATTTCCTACAGATATTGCTTCTTTAAAAACAAAACTGAATAAGTGCCTGCAGTTAAAACAAATGTTTGGTGAGGAAAAACCTCAAGCCTAGCAACAGTGCAGCTGATCCAGAATCTGCACAGACTGGCCATTTTCTCCTGGTGACTGCATGTCTTCTCCTCAGTGGCACTCATTCACCGCGCTGGATAAAGTGCATTTATGTGAAGGCATCTCAAAGGGCTTTGGGAATTTAAATCTGCCAGGACGACAGCGGTGCCAAACGCTAACTGCCACCTTCTCTGTGGGGCGTTTAAAGAGTCTGGCATGGAGCAGCGCAGCGGGCCTGTGTGTGTGTTTCAGTCCGCTGCAGATTATCAGTGTCAGAGCCATGTGCGACTTCACGTGTTTTAAGAGGATCATTTTTTTTTTACATCATGCAGCTAGCGGGTGAGCCTAATCTTTTTTTGTTGTGCAAACTATTGTAGCACAATATTGATGTGTGGTTTTTAGCTATGTGTATTAATGATTTCATTATCAATTCATTGAAATATTGTATTGATTGATATACAGCTTGGCATTATTTGTTCATAATCCCTAGCAAACGTCTACTTTTAGGTAACCTTTGATACCTTACTTCACTAGGAATTTCTACCTGCTGCAGATTCCTTTTTTAGTTAAAAAAAGAAACTCCACATATTTAGATTTTCAGATTTCTACAGCTCACTCCACCCTGATATTTCCGGAGGCATTTAAAAGTTGTACTGCTCAGCACAGGGATTTTTGTGGCTGACGGGCTAATTTTAGAGCCTGTCAGTTCTGCAGGTAACGTTTCACTGTTCCTGCAGTAAAATAAGTCCAGAAATAGATTATTATATTTTCATCGACCACCCCTACAGCAGAACACAGCAGCACAGGCTTCTCTCTGTCTCTCCTGTGTCAATAGCATCTTATAAGAGCACTGAGCTGCTTCCTATATTGTTTTTAACGGTTTTATTTCACCTCAATGAATGTTAAACACCGACTGTGTCAGCTTCCTTTGGTTCCCCAATTTGAGACCTACCCTGATTTATAAAGAATTCAAGAAAGTTTAGTTGGTTTGAACAATGTTGTAAGAGAAAACACTTAAAGTAGTATAGACTAAACGTTTATTATACGTGGGGAAATTAGTCTTAGGCACAGTGCTACTGTTTGTTGCCTTACATTGAAAACACCACAAATATAACATTAAAACATCTTATACAAGACATTTGATTTTACAACACATTACATTAGCTGACGCTTCTATCCAACGCGACTCACAATAAGTGCAATGAACCATAAAGATACAAACTCTTATATCTGATATTTTCGCATCAAATAAGCCAAACCATTATCCTTTTTTTATTTAATGGCCAAGGTACAAGAAAAACAGATGGATTTTCAGTTTGCGGCGAACATTTTTAGACCTGCTGTCCTGATATCAATGGGACGCTCATTCCACCATTTTGTAGCCAGGATAGCAAACAGGTGTGTTTTTAGTGAGGGGTACCTGGGTCCAACTCGCAGTGAGGGAGCAGCAAACCGATTGGCTGATGCAGAGCGAATTGACAACTGAATTTTGTAAAATGCTTCTGTACAAAATGCACATCCCTTTGTTGCACTAAGATATAGCATTAGTGTCATAGGCTTGATGGAGGTTGAACAAACGATAGCTTCCAGTGGTTTGATCTGCACTTTTGTCCTGATGGCAGAGGTTCGTATTCAGAGACGAGAGAAAGTCCAAAGTCTGGAATATTTTCTGTTCCTTGTTTCATGACTGTCTGCTGCTCGTACCGGCTCTTTAAGGGCTTGTAGTCTTTATTCCCTATTGCCTTCAAAGCTGTTTTGTGCATATCGGCATGTTTGCTTTCCAATGAATTCTGTAAATTCTTTATCTGATGATGCTCTGAAGGATCGCCTGGCAGAACATCAGCATGATCTGGCTGCTCACTTCATACAGCCTCAGAAAGTAAAAGTCCCTGCTGTAGTCTCTTTCAAAGAGTGTGTGTGTGTGTGTGTGTGTGTGTGTGTGTGTGTGTGTGTGTGTGTGTGTGTGTGTGTGTGTGTGTGTGTGTGTGTGTGTGTGTGTGTGTGTGTGTGTGTGTGTGTGTGTGTGTGTGTGTGTGTGTGTGTGTGTGTGTGTGTGTGTGTGTGTGTGTGTGTTGTGTGTGTGTGTGTGTGTGTGTGTGTGTGTGTGTGTGGAACACCGACTCAGGGTCATCTCCTGTGTGGGATACATTTGTTAACAAAATCTCTATAGTAGCAATCAAGGTTTGATGGTGCTATGATATTGATTTCAGAAGTCGTATATGAACATATTTCTATAATGAATGCTAAAATGTGTAACTCGTTGCGTTCGGAATAACAGATCATGTCTAGAATAAAAATCCCACTGCACAGGGTTGAATCAACAGTTGCTTGTCTACAAAGGAGGGATTATAAAGTGCTACCCAGAAACAGCACTTTACAAACAGCTTGTGTTTTGCTGGACAGCCTCTCCTCCCTACGGCCCTCCCCCCCACCCCTCTCCTCTTTCTCATGGGCTTCTTTTATTTTGTCGGGCTGCATAAATCCTGCGGCGGAGAGACAGACAGTTTCGGGTTTCCCTGAGTCTCCAACTGGAGCCTCCTCAGGATGTTTCTGCAGCATGGCCCAGGTGAGACTTTCTCTCAGTGTGAACGTGAGAAAATGCGAGAGGGGGGGGGGGATGGGAGGAAGAGGAGTTTGGCTCCACAGAGTCTTTTTATGTGACAACAGTAGGAGATTGTTACGTAACCACCTCCCTCATTAGTTCCACTGTGTTTGAGCTGTGTTGTCTTTGTTCGACCGGAACTCCACTAAGCAGATTCTCTGATGGCTGACAAGTTAAAATAACAAAACACATGTTCTGCTGCAGGAGCGCGGGGAGGCTCTGAACATGCACTGGGTTGCTTGGCATTTTGAGCATCAAGGAATTAGGCCAAAAGCCCTTTCTACAGCTGCACTCTTTGTTAACCACAATAGATTAGGGTCAGGTTTGAGGCGGGAAGACCTGTTTGTCCCGGAAGTCTTTCTTCATCCCTGTAAATTCCTATTTGAAAGGTTTCTTTTATTAAACTCTGGATGGCTTTATTTACTTCCCATTGGCCTCAACGGTTGACACTTGTCAGTATTGTGAAACAGAACTGTAGAAATATTCTTTGTCATCGTATAAAAACACAGGAGTGAACAGGTGCTCCTAAAGCACAGGTAAGCAGAAACTGTCCACAAGGAAGGGATAAGGTTTCCCCCCCAAAAATCAAGGTGTGTTGCTTCATGTTAGAACAAAAGATAGAGAGCTTTAGTTTGCAAAAAAAATAAAACGCAACCGTCTTCCTGATGAAGGTTTGACAGCTGTATATTTATATCTGTTCCCTTTCTTTCGCAAGGCTTTGGTATTGTATTTGGCAGCAAAATGGATGACAAAAAGACAAAGAATCTGAAAGTATGCTGGGTTCAATTGCTGAATGTCTCGTTACGTTTCTAGAAAGTACTTCATAGTTGACTTCTGCGATTTTTTTAACAGTCGTTCACGTTTCGTACTCTCCATTCAACCAGTTTTATGTCCATCCGAGCTCTAAAGAGTCAACTTCAAACCCTTGGATGCCTCAAATACGTCCTCCCACTTTCTGAGCACAGACCCAATTGTGTCTGAACCCACCCGTGGATCGTCCAGTGCCATGCTAGGTCCAAGAAATGCTAATTGAAAGAACTCTGGTGGGTGTTTCTTATGGAAGATCACCATGAAATCAATTGTTCTAATATCTATGTCCATCTTCATTTCCTCTTACACTCAGAATGTGAGCACACACACGGCTCTACTGCTCCTCCTCCATGCTACATGTTTGTGTGAGAATTCTGCACGCACGCACGCACGCACGCACGCACGCACGCACGCACGCACGCACGCACGCACGCACGCACGCACGCACGCACGCATCAGTAAATCAGTGTGTGGAGGCGCAGCCGTCACATTCCTCTCGCAGGGGTTTTTGGGGGTGGAGGGGGTTGGTGGGGTGACGGGCTGCAGTCCATGCTCTAACACACAGTTGCAAAGTTGACACAAGAGAGATACTCAGGAATTTGTCTCATTTCACATCCAGCCAAGCTGAGGGGGATGCGTGGCGGGGAAACACTCAGCTGTCCCATTTCCCATGCTCCCTCACTATCTCCCGATTTGATTCTCTGGGATGTTCCAAATCCTTTTTTTATTTGTTGATCCCCTGCTTCCTAACTGTTGGGGAACAGCTTACAGACTTCCTATGATGAATGATGCTATTATAACAACTGAATACATATATGAACCTGAAAATCTGCATAATTTGCCATTTATAAGGTTAAAATCTAAGTTGTTTAAACATGTATCTAACAACATATATCTTCAGTTCCAAGAGATCATCAGTTGAACTCCCATTATTATGGATACAAGAACTGTTTGCACCTTGTATTTCCTCAGGGACTAACTGTATGTGGATCATCATAATGCTCAGGTGACTCTGAATAACTGCAGCTTCATCCACCTGACAGACGATACAATACACCTTTTAATATTGCATATTCTTCCCATGCATACACATAGCATAATTATGCATATATGCATGCTGTTACTAAGAATCAATTCGGTAAAAGTAGAGATTAAGTTGCAAGAGAGCCAGAATGTTGTTTGGTCCGTTGCTTATGAACATATATTCACAGCAATGCACTCTTACTCTCTTGTGTTGATGTTTATATGCATGTGCAAAACTATTAGGAACTCCACTCAGTTTAAGTGTTGCAGGAGTTTAATGCAGACCTGTCAGTCTCACTCAGTGTCAACTCTAAAAAAAAAGAATTTAAGATATACGGACAGACTCTTGTGCATACAGGGTTGGTCTCTGTGAAGGCCCAGAGCAGCTGACTGTATGCTATCACGTTGGCACGCTCATCCAGCATGTGCATGACATCACTTGTTTGTATGAGTTCAGGGCTTTGGAGTAGGCCTGTGTTACTTTGATCCACCTCTAACCCAAATTAATCCAGCGGCTGAAAATAGAGAGGAAGAGAAAAAGGGGTCGGTAGGGCCGGTAGGCAAGCAGAATGGAAACGGGAGAGCCAAAGAAAGCATTCCTCTCACAGGAGGATGAAATGAGCCAGAGGGAGTGTAACGACTGACTTTTCTTTTTCTGGACCTGTGGTTTCTCTGACCGGTTGTTAGGTTTCTCTGGCCCTCCAGCCCGGCACAACAGAACTGTGTGTATGTATACGTGTGAGTGAGATTGACAGCAAAAGACTGTGCTTGGGGCAGACATGGGAACTGACATGATTTATTTTGTATTCTTTTGACAAGTTGGCAGTAAAAACCTCTCTGTGGAGGATCCTGTCCACTGAATCCACTGAGGGATCACACTGAGGGTCATTTTTCATGGTTGTGCAGGAACATAGAATAACACACCATGTTAATGAGCTCTGCTCCACTGGCTCTCAGCTGGGATGGAGCTGCTCCTCTCACCAGCCTGTTGCTCTTGAATGTGTCCAGCTGGTCTTCTCTGTCGGCTCATTAGAGCTCGACTACACAGCCTGACCTTTTCAGGGAGAACACACGCCTGTTTGCATTCTGCTGGGATTGTATCTGTCCATAAACATTTTAACAAGACTCACTTACAATGTTTACATGCTGACTAATAGTCCAAGAATATAACATCATTATAAAAACATTCAGAATTTGATACGGGTCGTGTTAACAAACTACTCTGTTGATTCTTCTGAATAAGGTCTAATTGAGACTGAAGCATTTTCCATCAAAACATGTGGAAAGTGCCAGTGCTATTCAGGTTTTAGGAGCATTCTTTAGACATACAGTACATCCAAAGATGCATCTTAAAAAGGACATGTGCTCATTTTCATTTCCATTCTGCTGGGACTTTATTTTTCTCATACTGCCTGTGCTGCAGCACCTCTTTTCACCCTCTGTCTGAAACCAGAGCCCAGTCTTCTCTCATCGGTTAGCTGGCCAGCTCTGTTGTGATTGGTCAACGGCTTAAAGATATACCGCCCCTTAGCCTATTACGCACAATGTGTGCTAGCCAATAGAAGCGCGAGAAGTGCATAGTGATGTCACTATGTTATGGAAGTAAACAAAGGAGTCCAATTGAGGCGTTCCTTCTGGAGGGAACTTGGGATTTTACCCTTTGAAGACCATTTACTTGCCCAAAAACTAATTTAAGGGGAAACTCCAATAACCATAATAGGTTTTCAATTTGAGTTTTTACTGCTATTTGCGACACACAGCTTCTTGCATGTTTGCAGCCAGCTCTGCGTATTGTGCACAAACAAACGACTAAACAGTTTGTAAGACTGTTTGGGAGATGCATGCCTCTGAAAGACCACACATATCAACCTGGCAGAGCTTAGGACAGATGATTAGGATGTCCTTCTCACATACTATAGTTTGAAGCAGCAGTGCTACTTTTGGAGAGAAATGGAGGGGCTCTTTTCCACAAGCACGCTCTTTTAAGGTTCACAGAGTTGGCCCGGGCCTCTGCTCCCCTTGTTATGCAAATGAAGGAGTGGATGCATGATGATTTCCTCCTGTAACTGTTGGTTACTCACAAAATATGGAGGGCCCACTGCGTTTCTCTCACTTGATTCAATCAGTGCTCTTGGCTTCTTAAATGAGTTTACAGCGGGGTGAAATGGTCGGCTGGTTCGCTTTGTTTCTGTGCCCACATTGTTGTCTGGAGCAGACATGCAGACTACTGACATCATTTTCTTTCATGCAGGTGAGAAAAACTAAACAGCCCCCTCCACCCTGTGCTATACTTAAACTCCATTCTCCTTGTTATTGTGTTTCTGCAATCACTTCCTGTCTCAGAGTTGCATATTTTCTTATCGGGACTTTGTCCTCTTAAGCCCAACGACAAAGCTTTCATTGGCCAACTCTTTCTTCAGCCAAGGAAATGGCTATCAATGAGCTCAACTTCAAAATTTCGAGCGGCTGAATAAGTAGAACATGTGGATTACACTTCAGAAGTCTGGAATCAGGCGATGCAGAACCTCCATGCATGGTCAGATAGCTGGTGTGTTCAAGTGCAATGTCTAACAGGAAATCTGACGTATTGAAAGGCATTTTATTGGTCTGCCGTTGCTGGTTCTTAGCTTCACTCACACTTAAATAGGACTAGTGGCCCCCAACATAAACACTGTCAGTTTATTAGGTATACCTAAGAGAAACATCCTGCAATAAATCCTACCGTCATGAAGGGTATAATGTTCTTTTGTTGTTGTTGTTGTAGAGAGCTGAATTATTAATCTAAAGGTTTGGGTGGGCAAAGGATAAGCTTTTACCAACAACAGCAGCACAATTCCATCATAAATGCAAGTTTTTAAACTTAAACTGACCTCCATGAAGCTTCAGGGAGGCTGTACCAGACTCCTTTGTTTCAGCTATCCAATAAACTGCATTAGTGCTGCACTCCCTTTATGCCATGTTTTGTTTCAGATGCTATAATTTGCTGCGGAAAAGTCACATTGAAACTCCAGTCTTGAACTGCCCCTTTATTCGGTGTACGTCTCCGGTGACCAAAGCTCTTGGGTGTTGTTCATACAGCGGGGCTAAGTGTCATGTGTAGTGCTGATGGGCTGCTCTCCAGAAAGAAGGAAGCCATATTTAATCCTTGCCTTGATCAATCTGGGTTAAAGTAACTCTTAACTCCTCTTCATTACAGGACTCATCTGAAGAGTCTATTTCCTTTGTTTGTGATAAGGAGCAAAGAAGAAGGTTCAAGTGTTTTTCCCATGCTCTACAATACATGAAGAGCTTGTTGCAGAGCTCCCAGCATGCCTCTGTCCTCCACCTCTCTACTCTCTCCGCTACCTTTTCAACAACATGTTTTAGCCTTCCTATTTCCAATGGATGGCCCATCCTGCGAGCTTAGCATGTTACAGCGGCACACACATTGTCATGTATATGCAGAGGCCACCATCTTGTCCACCAATGAGAAACGTTCTAGAAAAAACACCCTGTCCCTTTTTCCCTATTGATAGTTGTTGTCATTGCCATAAAAATGGAGTATAATAGGTTTCTGTGGGCTTTACAGCTGGCAGGCCGACAGCAGCGTTACTGCATGGAGCTGGACCCATGATGTCTCCTGAGCTTTGTACGGGGGGGTTAACCTGTGACCTGGGACCACATTGTGTTTCAGATGACGCCTTGTTTTGGAACAGGTCTATGCTCCTGCTGCTGATGCACACTTTAAGCAGCAGTGTCTTTATACTGGCTGGAGTTGGTTAACCATAGGACACTATGGCAGTGGAAGATCAGTAAGGTTCAATGCCAACAGTTTCATTCCAGTTGCTGTAACAGTAAGTTATTTTTAAAAGGTACTAATGAGCAACAAGTAGAAAGCAGTGGCGAACCGTCAGGCCCTTCAAGGCATTCAGAGAATACCCTGGAACACAAAATGAATAAATGAGAATCGTATCTGTGTTGTTGATCTGTAATATTACAGTGTTACGTTGATTTGTTTGTCCTTCTCGGACCATGCACTATGCATTTCAGTGGTTTTGTGTTAGAAAAGAAAGCAACCAATCAGATATTGTCTGGGTCTCTGGGTAGAATATCCTTCAACCAAGGTATTCTATATCCTTGATAGAATGGGGGGTGTGTGTGTGTTTCCTGTGTTGTGATACATAGGTTTCTGTGCATGTAAATGGTCTGCAAAGGCTAAAATCCCACATATGGTAGTTTCTATCATCACTATGTAACACTCAAGCTTCTATTGGTTAGTTCTCCAACACATATACATGATAGGCTAAGGGGCGGGACACGCTAAGCGGTTGACCAATCACAACAGAGCCGACCAGCTAACCAATCAGAGCAGACTGGGCTCTGGTTTCAGACAGAGGGTGAAAAGAGGTGCTGCAGCACAGGCAGTATAGAAAAATAAAGAGCGTTTTGAAGACATGTCACAGTAGAGACACTAAATACTAATATGAACCTGAAAATGAGCTTAATATGTCCTCTTTAAGTGGCTATGTTGGCGCCGGTGCCCTATCACTTAAACTACTGAGGAAAATGTAAAGCATTTTGTGGTAACTCTTGAACCCTTCCTGCCAGAAAGTGACACTGCTAAATGAATTTGCATAGTCATGTGAAAAAGGTGGAGATGGAACCTTGGCATCATAGGGCTGCATGATATCAGATGTTAATAGGACAGTAGGTTAACACAGTTTATTCAATGGAACAAATGTGTTTCCTTCCCTCCTTATGGTCCAACAGTAGGGCTATAATGGTTTGTGTACAGCAACGCTCCGAGGGTCACGACCTGGTGCACGCAGCCATGCACACAGTATGAAGTAGATTGATGCACATAATGCAGAAACAAAGTTAAAGTGCTGAGGTAAGCACACCGAGCTGATGCTGTGCCTGTCAGTTAAATCACGGAGAGTGCAAAGTAACACCGCCGCTGAAAGATTAAATATTTTATACTAAGCTGTGTGGTAAATTAAGTACATCTTTGATCTCATTTTCAAAAGTTAGTTCCACTGCTGACTTTGGTTTAGAATCAGGCAGTAGCTTCACTCCCATAATATTCTGTTTTGTTCATCTTCTCCAAATGTCTAAAAGTGACATCCGTGGCTCTTGAACCGCAGCAGCGTTTCTCCCCTTCAGTGATCCTGACGGGCAGCCGGCAGCTTGGCCAGAACACAGCCATTTATTTCAGGCTTTCTGGGAAGAGGCGGTCGGGCCTTCAGAGAATAGTCTGAGTCATGGCTGCAGCTCACTGGGGAATACTGCTTTTAGGGATGAAAAAGACACCAGGCAGCTGCCCACACTTTCAAATGGCCCACATTTCACTCAGGGATCAAACTGTCTTTCTGTAACATCAGAACTGAACAAGGTGGCAAGTGTGTGTTGTGTGTAGCTGAGGAGTAATCATTTGTACCATGACTTGATTTTAGTTTTGATGAGAGTTTTCCTCATGGAACACAATCATGGTAATTCACTTAAAAAAATACAACGCTGGAATTTTATGTGCTGAATGTGTTATTAGTTCTCAGGATTCCCTCCGGTTCTCATTTGAAAACTTCTTGTAAGTAGTTTGAAAAGGTTATTTGTCATTTAGAGAGCATACATTTAGTTAATATTACATTATGTTGATCTATTAGGTCAAGAGAGCCAGTCCAACTGAGGAAAGTGCGGTGTAGTCCCCCTCCTCAAAAACACCACCCTCCAGTACTCCGCTCAGTACCAGTGGATGCACTTCAGTTCAGACACAGCGGTTGAAGAAAAATAAGTTGTAGTTCTATATTTGACTCAGAAGGGGGCGTGCTTTTGTTTGTTTGTTCTTTCCCTCATTCTGCCCTCTGTGGTATTGTGGCAGATTGACATCCCCTCAATGTTCAGGTGTCAGGTGTGCACAAAAGTCACCTGATCCTAGATCTGCCTGTCCCTTACTGTCTCAGTTCATTTGGGCCTTGTTTCTGCAATTGAAGCTTAAACCTGCTGCAGTTTTAACCGAGAAAAGTTCATATTTACATTGAAGTCATCCACAAAAGAGTTATTTCTTGGTCTTGTGAAATAAAAACGAGTATTTACTAATAAGGGGAACCTTTGAGAGATGTGACTGTGGTGAAGCACATAGTTGAGTTGCACGTTGGTTTGATGGAGCAGCATATGCCCGCCGGGGCTTTTGTTTTCACTCTAAGCTCTGGTTTCAGAACAGTGAAGTCATTGTTTCCTCTGATGTATTATTTCTAATGATGTGTGAGAACCATGCTTGCATTTTTTGTTTTTTTGCATGTGTTCTCATTGTACCGTCTGAACAAAACATTTGATCAGTGTTATCCCCTTAATGTTCAAACAGCTCTTTATTTTTCTCCCTCTGCTTGTTCTACAGCACCTCTTTTCCCCCTCTGTCTGAAACCAGAGCCCAGTCTGCTCTGAGTTTTGTGATTGGTCAACCGCTTAGAGATGTCCCGCCCCTTAGCCTATTAAGTACAATGTGTTGGAGCGCTAGCCAATAGAAGTGTTACATGATGATGTCACTATGTTACGGAAGTAAACATACTGGATGGAACTTTGTGATTTTAGCCTTTGCAGACCATTTACATGCACACAAACCTATAACACACTGCAGGAAAGGGGAAAGTCCAATATATGATAAGGCCTCTTTAAGACATGTACTTGGTGTCTGTAGTTCAGACTGTAACATGCCTCCTCCCTGCACACCGAACTCCTCCACCTGCGTGGGGCTCTGCTGGTTAAGCCCTCAGAGTTATGTGGCTCCTTTGGAGGGACTTTCTCCTCTCTCCCTCCTCCTTCTCTATCTCTCTCCATTTGTGATCGAGGTTAAGTCCGCTTGAAATAGCAACAGGTTGCGAAGTTGGAGCTTCGTCATACCTTGAGACCCGGTACAGTAGCTGGACAGGAGCAAACTCCTGGGGAGGGGAGGAGAAAGGAGAGGGAAGACGGCTGTGTGTCCGTCTTTCTCTGACTCGTCAAAAATGCTGAGTATTATGTGTTTACTCCACGCTATCTTCCAGGTAAGCTGTCTCTCTTTCAGTCCGCTGAATACAAACATGTATCTATTATACTTCTTTGTATAGTTTATTTCTCTGGCTGACCTCACATTGCACTATTACAATGTTGTCTGGGCATAGCGAGAAGGCATAGACTAAAGTTCACCTTGTGGATTTTGTATTCATCTACTGACCATCCTGGACACGGGCAGATGTTGAATATGATGGAAATATAATTGGAGTTTAAGAGAAAGATGCTCTTGCAATATGTTGTCTTTTTTGCGCTTGACCCACATATTACAGTCACAAGTTGTCATGTGTTATTTTTGATTGGTTGCCAAACTTCAAGAAGGCGGGACTTATCTCATAAGAGCCTATCAGAGGGCAGACATAAGCTGCAAATGAATGAAAATAACAGACATTTGTTGAGACTTTAATACATAATGAATGATATCTCTCTTACCAATCAAGTCAAGACATTCATTATGTTGTGGTCTGTCTTATTTTGAGAAATTCATGGATCTAAATTAAAATATCGCGATTAGAAGCTAGAGCAAGGAAGAACATAGCAGTGAAGTTGTTTAGCGTGAGTACATTTGAAGGTTTCAGTTCGGTATAGCTTTGTATGAAATATTATCTTGCTCATTATTAAAAGTCAAGGAAAGCCGCTGAGAGAGGAGGGACGTAGATCAGGCTCCTGTGGAGTTCCCACCGTTTGGTAATTTAGGAGGCATCTCTGCATCATTACTCACCGTGTGTTAGTGTCGTACAGGGGGACTGGTTCTGTCCGTGAGAGGGGGGGGCTGAACTCACCTGTCACTGTGAGGGTTTTCTCCACAGACTGTTATTAAAACTCTCCTTCACAGCAGCCTGGAGATCACCATTAATTATGTTTTATATATCTTGTCTTAGTGTAGGACTGATGCCAATTTATTTAGAATTGGCTTGATTATAGGGGTTTTAAATAATATACGCTTGTTTATTTCCCCCCAGATCCATAGGTGAACATTCAATATATACTTAAACTAAGTGTCTTCAGCTGATACTTTATTGGGTGTTTGTGTAAGCCATCCGCTATCAAATGTGTGGGATGCGTTATAATTGCATTCCTGTTTGCTTTGTCACTCCTCCCTATTTACTAATGAAGACTTTCCCCCCCGTGTGTCCCTATGTGAGTCCTCCATTACCCTGTGCAGATTTCTACTTTGGTCCTTCAGTAAACAACTTTAATCAGGAAGATTGAGTCTTCCATGTAATGTCATTATTTTGTTTATGTGTAGGAAGAAGCACAGCCAGTATAATGCAGTCTGCCGGGAATCGCATGCATCCATTGGCTGATTCTTTCCCACACTGTGCTATTGGTATTCTAACCCAGATCTCTGAGGGCCTGTTTTCACCGCTCCCTCCCTTTGTGCCGTGTTTCCATGGTGTCCGCTGGAAGGGAGACAAGCTGGGTTAAGTGAAAGGACTGTGTGTGTATGTGTGTGTGTTCGTGTGTGTGTGTGTGTGTGTTATACCTCTCCAACAGTGGGCAAGCGAGCCAAAGCAACTTTTTTTTTTTAGGTCCAGTATTGAAAAATCATGTCTAATCAAACTTCCCTGACCAGTTCTTTTCGAAATTAGAGGGTAAGTGAGGTATGTTGAGACTTAAGTCATGTTTTCCAATGTCACGAAGTTGGAGCTCTTTTAACCAGCCTAGATCACCATGGTAACATAAGCTCCAGTCATGTATTAAAAGTTCCTGTTATGAAAAGCTCCTTTCATGAATACACTCCTTTTGAAAATGGAGTCATCTTGCAAAAGAAAAGTCGTTCTCGTTTGACGAACTGCTTATTCATGATGCTGTTTTGTATCACTTATATTCTGGCATTTGGAAAGAATACATTTGGGCTCATTAGCCATGCTGTTCTTGTGCGGTGTCCCTGCTGTAAAACAGAATATTGCCTCTTTGAGTAAGCGCTGAATGGAAGCCTTTGTCACAAACTGAAGTGCTCTGTTTTCACTGCAGCCCGTTAGCAAATGTCCTCTGACCAACTCGGTGCTGAACGTTGACCTTTTAAGTGATTCATGTTGATCTGACATCAGTTCTGCCCACGAACCATCGGAAACGCTTTATGTCATCGAACGAATTATGATGCACGTGTCAATCAAGCTTCTTTGTCAAACGCAGGCTCCCCTCCTCTGCACTCAGCTTTGTTCTTTAATTCAATTTAATTCAGTAGCGGATTAGACCTTAATCCAATAAACAGAGATTAAGTCTGTGCGTTCATTTTCAACAAGGCTAAAGGAATAAGTTACGGGAAGAATCACATCACACTCGCAGTAGGACTCTCAGCACAGTGAAAAGCAAGAGTTGTTTTGTGTCTCTTCAAAAAAACTTCCTATACACTTCCTACTTGGCTTTGTATTTGTAATTGGCATGTTTGAGCTGCTCTGCTGGACGGCAATGCAATAAACCTCTTACATTTCTGTGGTAGATTTTGATCTTGATGGGCAGTTTGATTTAACTAGGACACATATAAATGCAAATTAATTTAACTTTATTATTGTGTTTGAGTTGATATGCGGTCAGATACTAATGAAAGATAAACATTGAGGTTAAGGTCTTAAAGTGGACCTATCATGCTATATTGGAAACAAATATTGTAGGGCCATACCTATACAAAACATGTCTGTGAAGTTTTTTGCTTAAAATACCAAACAGATCCCCCATTGTAGCCATGCCTCTTACTGCTCATACCCCTCTTTTGCAGCCCTGTTAGAGAAACGCTGAGTCCTTTGGGTCCTTAGCTTGAAAAAAAAAAAAAGAGGAGGCGGAGCTAATGCCGGATCAGAATTCTACCGGAGATAAAGTTAAATTCTGCTGTGATAAAACGCCATCCTGTTCTAAACCACATCAAGGATTATTTCTGAAACAGTATGGAGCTCAAATGCTTTTTCTCTTGCGGGTTTATCACAAGGTGAGTTCCTTTTTTTATTTCCTGCTTTTTAAACACATGTGCTCTCCAGTACAGGTTAGCTCTGAGTGTTAGCGAGGCTTGCTAATGTAAACACAGACGAGATTACGTCCAAAACACGTCAGGAATTGTTTCTGATAGCAACTCTCTGTGGGTCCACCATCCGAAATTACGTAATATCGGCAGCACATCTGTATCCGCTCGTTGTACCCCCGTTTTTAAAAGATGTGGGTATGGAGGAAAAGAGAAAGGGTTTTATTTTCTGACGCTGCGTGAGTTCCCCGACACACCGGGGACACATATTTATGTATAAAAGACATCAAAAAGTGCATTTTGCATGATAGGTCCCCTTTAAGGAAAGTTTGAATGGTAACTTAATGTTATTCCATCAGTTTGAAGAGAAAGTAAACCCACAATGACTTTATTATATTGCTTAATAACGGAGATATCCATTTAGGTTGTCCTGTATGTATATTTCTATAATAACTCTGCTGTGTGCGTCAGAGCAGCAGCTTGTTCTCCTCTCATGAATAATTGAGTGGCAGCTGTCTGTTGTAACCATAGACTCCATTAGGTCCACTGTGTTTCCTCTGTGTGACCACTTTCACAAAACTCTTTCACTATCAATCCTTAGATCAGTGTCACTATCCTCGTACGCTGGTTTGGTTTTTTGATTTAATTTCAGTCATTGGAACTAACTGATTGATTTCTACAGTTAGAAGATTACATTTTTGTGGTCATGAGACAATTAATTTAATTGGAAAGAGGAAGTAAAAACTTGTGGTTGAACTTTTCATACTCGAATGTTGAAAGTACTTAGTATGGCTGCTAGATTGACAGATTGGTGGCTTGGTTTTAGGGGGTCACAAGTCAAAAAGGATTGGGGGTGCTAGCTTAATGACCAATTTTTTGTAAATCTGATCAATACCAGTTTTCTGTGGAAAGCTCTTAATGACACTTAACACCCAGATTTTCCCCTAAATCATTACCATCGCCAAGGAGGTTCTTTTTTATTCAGTCCATCTGCGGGATTATGGAGAACCTGAATACCGAATACTGTATCAGAATTGCAGTATTAGTAGTACTACTGGTAATGAATCTGTGTATAAACTTCCTTTTTCAATCCCTTGTTATTTGCTCAATGGAAAAAGTCAAAAGCACCCCATTATGCTTCATTAAAAACACATGGATTGCAAATACTCAATATTAAAGAACTCTAATCAGATGAATATATGACCTTGGAACTCTTCCCACATTTTTTCCGTTGACATCAGTGTGCTTGAGAACATTGCCAAAACAGCAGAAAAAGTCTTAGTGTCCAAAGACTTAATACTGCAGAGACAGGATGAGTTATCCAAACATGACGGCCCGTTCAGTCCAATTCAAAGCCTGCCTCTCAGTATTAGAAGTCTCTAATGCTTCTTGTGTCAGAGCCCATACTGCAGTGCATCCTTCTGCACTCTTTCTCCTGCTTGGGTCAGCATTCTGATACTTAACCTTGTACTTGCTCATGAAATGGTTGTGTACGGAAAATCTCATTTTGGCCCAAAGTGTGTTATGTCATCAGCTTTGGTCACTTTGCCAAAATGACCTCACAGCTAAGCTAAGTGCTGTTCCTGGGATCTTAGATAAATGCTTTTATTTTCCATTACCTTATCAGCATTGCAGTTTTAAACTCAAAAAGTATTTGAATTAACTATAAAATAATCTGTGTACATTGAGGTTTCACATTCAGGGTACTCCCACCACCTCCCCTCCCTGTCCTACGTTACTCCAAGTAGCCTCCAGAAAAGAGATCAGGTTTCTCTTTCCATCCTCCTCTCTGCTGAGATGCGAGACAATAGGCGACAATTTAGGGATGACCTCAGAGGAGGGAAGAGGGGCAGTGATGGAGGGAGCAGTGGAAGTTTAAGGTGAGACAGAAGGAGAGTAACGCGAAAAGGGACGAGGAGTAAAAACAGATTCTATACTGCAAGACGCTAAAGGTAAGCTTTGTATAAATCTGTGGCTTGCTTAGGACAGCATGAATAATTGATTCTGCCAGATGTCACTCACTGTTGCACAAAGAAGCCATCAGATGAGTTTGAGGTGTCTTTTTTGCATCTGGACCGGTGGTGTTTAAATTCCAGGTGAGGTAAGGTAAAGGCTGGGCCACAGCAGAACGAAGAATACTGTGTCCTGGAGCAGAGAACGATAAGGCGTGTTGCTGTGTGTTCATCTGAACGGTGTGTATTTGCGTGATGTTTGAACTCAGAGGACCCCTGCCGGCACAATAGCCAGCTGTCCCCAGGGCCCTGACACATCAGCGTGATCGCAGCAACCCACAGCCACATTCCCTCCAGGCTGGGTGTGGGTGGCGTCTGCAGGAAGAACGCTCTGTGCAGCCTTAGGATGCAGAGAGAGAGACGAGGGAGAGGAAAATCTAGATGCCTCTAAAGACAGGTATTGTTTGTGTGTTTTTATAGCAAGTGTTGTTATAGTAGGAGTAAAGTTAGTCTGCATGATTGTCCGAGCCAAGGTGTGCCAGTCAGGAAGTTCTTCTTCTACTACTATTGCTTTTTGCCTCCTGACAGACAACAGTCATTATGCCAGTGTCCACTAGAGGTCTTCATCTGTCAAACATAAACATACTGTAGGTTGAAAGAACTAGTGTTGTGATAATTCTTTGGAGGACGGTCTCATAAACCAATATATATATATATATATATATATATATATAATATTATTGTTCTACAACCCCAATCAAGAGATAGTTTTCTGACTGTGTGTTGATGACTTGTCGTTCACTGATTGGTGATTACAATCGGATATTTTACTTTTTAATACTTCAAAATAAGTGGTAGACGTATTCCAGTTCACTTTCCTCTGTGTTTGGGGTTCTGGCTCATAACTCCATGACCTGAGAGTGTGTTTGTGTGTATGAGGGTTTACTTTAAAAGCTCAGGTGTGTGTGTGTGTTGTCTTTACTCTGTCTGGGACTTAAGCATCCCCCTCAGGTCACAGGCAGTTCATCTTCAAGTTCAACACTGCAGTTTTAAAGCTACCCGGTATGGTGAAATTGCACTATACTGAGACGCTGCACAGAAGAGCTGGGTGCATTTAATACAATTGTTGTTTGTCAAGAAATTGTTCCACAGCGATGCCTCGAATATGACATGTTTGATTTGTCCCTGGTTGTCCTGAAACAACAGATGCAGCTCAATCTTTTTTTAATGACGTAAAGATGAATCAATAATTGTCCTTGTAATAAGTTTTAAATATTGCCATTCTTGTTTAATACAAAATGGCAAAGTACAATACAGAAATACAATGGATGGAATCTAAATATTTTATTCTAATGAAAGTTGCTTGGTCAGAAGTGCAGGCCCCGTCTCCTGCAGGTGATAATAACATGGACCAATAGGCAGGCTTGGATAACTAAAGAGTCATAGTGCTGTGCCTCAACCAGCCGCCTCACTATCTGCTAAAAAAAGGTGCTATGCTAAGCCTTTAAGCTTCTTTATGACACGCAACTCTAATTCATTAGCAGGAAATAACACCGGCCTATCGGGAAACAGAGCACGTCTGCACAAACCAATCACTGCAGTTCTTCTGGTTTAGCCCCGCCCTATGTGAGTGTATTTTTCATAATCCTGAAGAATTTATGAATGTAGTGTCGTGAGTCCTTTGACAGTGATTGATCTTATAATTTGCGCTCATTTCCCCTAAATAGTTAACGATATATGCCTTTACAAAATGTATTCAGACCAGAAAGGGAACTTAGAGTAGGACTATAGAGATTGAATGCCATCCTAAACACTGTATGATCAAGAATGGCAGTTTGATGGGCACCGTAAAATGCTCCTTTTATAACCCCCCCTGGTGCCATGTTCTTCCTAATGTGATTTGAGTTAGCTTGCATTAAGGTTACGTGCCCTCGCCTTGAGTTGTCATGCACTCTGCTCTACCTGGAGTCGCAGCTCTGTATTTATAGCAGGGCTTTCTTAATGTCTTCCCTTATTATTGAGACACAGAGCTCGCTGTGTACCTGCTGTTTTGAGTCTGGATTATGTCCTGTCTGTGGCAGAAGGAACCCATCTTAAACATGCAGTCAAAAGTTCTGCTTCTTCCTACCTTCTTCCCCGTTATCTGGCTTTGTGTTTAGACCAGTGAGTGCAGGTGGATGAAGAAAGGGGAGGATCTGTAATTTAAGACATGGAGCTCTTAGCGAGCACGGTTGACGGGCACAGAAGATAAACACAGAGACAAAGGCCGAAGAGTGCAGAAGGAAGCCACGGACATGTAGAATCAGGGAAGAGGAGACTCTCCGGCTGAGTGTATGAACTCTGTGAGTGTGTGTGTGTGTGTGTGTGGGACGCCATGGGAGCTGTGCTGAGCTGGTTTGCCGCTCGCCTTTTTGCCTTGGTGCTGCAAACAGCTAATGCACTGAAGCGCTGGAGAGTAAGTAAAATGTTGACATGGATTATGTGTGTGTGCGCACACTGCTTTTAAGAGGGAGAACAACCTGTTGCTTGTGACCTAAACTCCGGCTCAGTAGCTACAGTATGGAGAACATTTGTGATGGTTTCTTTTAGGAAACAGTGTCCATGGAACAAGTTTCTGCCATGAAATGTTCTACATCTTCTTTTTTACTTGCGTATCTATTTGGTTTTATTGTTATCATCAAAATATGAAAGTTATCCTAGGGTTTGAATCACAAAAACATGTAGTGGCAGAAGTAGTGAGGATGGAGGCTAACGCTAGCAGTTTAGAAGTGGAAAATAACTTGGTGTTAACTAATGCTGCTAATTGTTGATGTGGAAATCTCATATTGACGCCCACAGGCTATGCAATGTGACATTCTCCAGTTATTAATGCTGCACAGAACTTGACAGTGTGTCTTGTTGCAACTCTGGCTCTAGTCAACAGATGTCATAGGAAACAGTCACTCAGAGGATATCGGCTGCTGTTTCCTCATATCGGTCCATATGCACAAAAGTATCATCATATACAACTTATTTTTGTGTGGGAATGCAAGTTTTAGTTACAAATGTATTTTCTTTACCAATTGAAACTGAAGTTATTAACATTTTGCCTGCTTTAATAGATTGTGACTTAATAGAAATAGCTAAGACTAAATGCGACACAACATGACTTCAGTCGGATGTGTACCTGGCTTTAAGACTTGTTGACCTGCTTTTCTGGTTGACTGACTCTTAGTATTAAAATCAATAGTTTACATATTGCCTTCTAAAAGACAGCCTGTTGCTGTTTGAGGATCGGCTTTAAGATTCTTATAGCCTTGTGCTAAACCACCTGTTGCTCCTGTGCTGATTTCTATCTCACCCCCTTCTTCTTTTTTTCTGCTTCCACAGCCCCAGGAAGCCCTCGAACACTCCCCCCACCCCTCTGAAGGATTAGGCTTAGAGGAGGGGGATTTGGGTGCTGACTCCCGGGAATGGTGCAATAGAGGCACAGGAGGGGGGGACACATCGGATGAGTATTGTGACTCCCGCTCACGGCAGAGCGACACCCTGTCAGATTTGAGTCCGGATGGGGAGGACTCTGTGGATGCTCTGCTGGGACTGGAGGGTGCATGCCTTAGTCGGAGAGCAACAGTCAGCACCTTCCGCACTGGGCAGAGAAGAGCCAGACGGAGAGAGGTGGTGACAGCAAAAGAGGAACGCAGAGATGCACAGACAGAGACTTATGTTGGACGATTTAGATGTAGCAGGAGGAAAAGCCCAGAGAACCACGTGGAACCTAATATTCCCACGAAGCTCAGACCTTCAGACCTGTGTCATCAGTATACAGAGGAACTAGACTTGCAACAGGAACAGTCCACTTTACAGGCTGTTTGCAGCGAAACTCAAGTCAAGGACAGCACGGAGCCATACAGTTTACATGTACAAAGCCAACACAACACAGACACCTTTGACAAGAAGGTAAATAGTCCACCAGACACTCAGGAAGTGAAGTTGCATGCACAACCTGAAGAAAGCAACAGACTGAGTGAATCCACAGAAACATGCACGATACACATAGATATAGATACCACGGAGGATAGGGTTGTGGAGACACAACAACAGCAGATCACACATGAACACAACACAAGGTTACAGACAGAAAGAGAAAGATTAGAAGTCTGTAATGTTCAGGAAGTAGAGAATATTGAGCTACTCAGCACTTACTCTGTAGAGAAAAATACACTTTTAAGTAGATGCAGTAGTGACTGTAATGATAGACCTCACAGACACAGAGAACATGTAGAACAGCAGGGTGTAATTAATGAAGACAAAGACGTACAGGCTCTTAAAGCGCACAAAGACGAAGGGGACTTCATCGGGACAAATTATAATGCAACCTATAACAGAATAGAGAGTAATTGTAATGACATAACATGCATAGCTGATACACATTTTACAGATCTGAAAGATACTCAAACACTCTCTAAACCAGAGACAGACTCTCAGTTAAGTACAGAAATTGTTGGTGCAAGTCCAAACATCACAGAAGCACATGGCACAAAGAAAAATAGTGCATTAGAAAAGCTCACAGACACAATCAATACAGTTAATATATTGGCACACAATGTGGATGTTTGCTGTTCACGAACTGTGTGTGAGGAGAGACCGGCAGATATCCGCCCTCAGGTTTGTAAAGGTGAAACAAAGCCTCAGGATAAGGCAAAGGTGTCGGGTGTCTGCCTTCAGGCGAGGCAGTTTGGGTGTGCACCACCTGGGACAGTAAATGAAATATGTTCATCCATCACATTCTCTGCAGAGACCTCAAACGCTTTTACTTTGGACACCTGTTCTGCTGAATTAACCTCGGTTCCAAAGGCTTCTACTGTAGCTTCACCTGTCCAAACAGATCAAAAACAACCTCAACCAGGTCGAACCCAGGGTTTGATCCCTAATCTCTTGGATCAGGGGGTATTTACAATAGAAATACCCTCTCATAGGCAGCTCAAATCTGCGAACAAGCTTCTGGAGAAGTCACAGTCAGGCTCTGTAGAACCAGGAGCTGACTCAACTAAAATCCCATCCTACATTTGTCAGGATTCTGATGAATGTCTGCCTCATCAAACATTCTCAGAGAATCTGCTGTTTTGTTCTGGCAACCAAGGAGCAGAGGAATCCTCCCGTCTGTTGTCAGAGAACTTTGGAGGAGAGAGAAGGAGGGAAGGATCACCCTGCTCGCTTCTCCAGCAAAACAAGGAGCAAAAGGTGGAGGGCAGTCACGCTTATCATGAACAAATTGTTGTAGGCAATGTCCATCTTCCACAGTTTGGCACAACAGAGCATGTTGAGCAAAGACTAGATCCAAAAGCAACTGTCAGTGATCCAGAAGCCTGCTTTACTTTAGGAAAAACATCAACCTGTCCTGTGGCTACTGAGTCCCCTCATGATTTTAGCAGAGAACACCACCGGGTCAATTCCCTAACAAACATAAAAACTACTGTCAGCACACTTTCTAGTCATTGTAAGCAAGTTCAGCAGCTGCGTAAGATCCCTGAACCTCCCAATAGCCTGAACGCCTCTTTTTCTCTCCTCTCAGACTCCAACAATAACACTGAGGCCAGTACAAAAGGGGTCGGAAGAGGGGAGGGTTCAGTCTGTTTCTCACGGGGAGCCCACTACAAAAGTAATGAGAGAATATGTTGTCCTGTAGTTGAACCATCAATGAATGCGACCAATAACCCTTTAGAAAATGTAGCCAAGACCCAGGAACATTTTGAGGTGTTCCAGTCTTCTCTGGACTACAGAAGCAATTGCAGTAGTGAAGAGACTGAATCTGTGCTAGGGAAAAACATTTCTATCCACAGCCATTCAAGACTGGCTCTTGCAGATGGAACTCAACCAGAAAAGAGTGATGAGGGTAATACTGTCATAAGTCTAGGGTTCAAGTGCTCCAACGCCAAAAGACATGAAGGTCTTGAACCCTTAGGGTCAAGTTCAGACAGCCTATTAATGGACAGTGCATTTAGCCATCACAGATTATCTAACAGAGGAAAGGGCAGCTTATCCGAACCATTAAAGGAATATTCACCGGCTGAGGGGTTTAGAGACCACACACAGGTCACATTGTCAGCTCCACAGCAGGAGGTCAGGGTGAGGTACACACACCCTGATGTCGGCCATAACCTGCTCCCTGTCAGCAGTTTAGAGCCAATTCTGGAGGCTGAGCGATCACTGGAATATTGTGGCACAACAGAGGATGACTTTAAAATCGAAACAAAGGAAGAATATGCGGTCATAAGGCCTACAGAGGAAGTTAGGGCTAACCTTTCAGGGGTCATATCCAGTCCCCAACACCAGCCTGAAATAGAAGAAGAATCGTTTACTTCTGCTGAATCAGAACCTGACTTGAGCCCAGCAACATCTTTTCTGCATGGTAGTGGCGGACCTAAGACTTCTGCCTATGATGCTGTGTCTTACACCTCAGCTAGCAGCACCTGCGATGAGTTTGAGGATCCCGTTTCTCCTTTAGACAGAAATACCAACCATGACAAAATGACCAAGAGGAGCAAATCAAAAGGCAGCCAGGCAGGAAATAAAAGCTCTAAGTTTTCTGTATTTGCAAAAATGCCTTCTTTTAGGAAGTCTAAGGGCTCAAAAGGTGCAACAGGTGAGGAGATAACCCCGGAGTCATCTGATTGCGGAGGTGAGGGCCTTCTTTCTGACCAAGGGCCACATAGGGAGAACTCAGACGATGAAGTTTTTGTCAAAGGCAACGTGCTTAACCAAACAGTCCACCAATCACTATCCTCAATGCATTATGAGATGGAAGAAGAGGACTCTGGCTTTTTCCCCTCTTCTCCCCAAACTCGCCATGTACGACATGTACGCCATGTACAAGAGCTGGCCGGCCAGGGGAGTAATGGGGAGGGAAACGGAGGACCGAGCCCAGACAACCCCCTCCTCAGTCTTGCCCAGGCCCCAAATGGGCAGACGTACAAGAGGAGCAAGAGCAATGACAGTTTAAACATCCGCATGCGCTTTGCACAAGCACACAAGTCTCTCTCCAGCCTGTTTGAGTCCCGTTCTTTGGATAAGGAGAATGAGGAGCAGGCCACAGTGGGCACTGATGTGGATTCTGGTTTAGCCAAACAAACCTCGAGGAGGCTAAAAAAGGCCAGGGAGGCTGAGCTGCTGCAAAGAGCCTTTTCAGTGCCAGAGGGGGAATGTACCAGCACAGCTTCTGGGCAGAGCTGTGAGGATATAACGTCTTCTCCACTCCTGGACAGGCTCAGCAGTCCAGGGTCTCCCACATCCCCGGGAGCCCGCCACCATACTGATCCCATCTCTAAGCGGGAAGTTCCCTGGGAAGCGAGTGGAAATGAAACCCCCCATGGCTGTAAATCTGAAGGCCAGAGAAGGAAGTTATCACCAAATGGTGAACCTACCACTGAGTCGGGCCTTCCTCTCTTTCTAGATGACTCAGCAGTCTCACAGCCAATCAACACCAACCCTGTCTCACCTTTAAGCTCCTCACTAGCCACCCTTACTCAGCAGATTTCACCAGCTTGGACCAAGTCCCACCCAGGGGTCAGTGATAGTTTGATTAAAGGACCCTTACGGCCAATGAGCCCCAAACCCAACAGTCCCAGGCCGACAGCTCAGCGTAAAATCTTTTGCTACTCTCACTCAGCGAGGGCCAGTTCTGCCTGTCCTTTCCTTCTGAGCCAGTCGGTCAGCGTGGAGGGATTAACAGACCCCCCCGAGAGACCTAAGACCCTAAAACCATCAGCTAGCCCTGTGGGGGTCAGCCTCAGCCCTGTGGATGCAGCCGAAGGCAGAATAGACAGCCAGTCACAAATCAGCTCCATTGGCTCTATCAACGAATTAGAGGTAAGAAAAGTCTGTTTGTCATGCAGATTTTTGTGACATTTGAAAAGAAATGTGTGACATCTTTATACAGAAATCTTATATAATCTTAATATTAAGTACCAATGTATGTCTGGGATTCAATTGTGTGTATGTGTAAATACCCTTCCTTTTTAAATGTTAACGTCACTTTAAAACTGTATAGATGAACCGGTCCTTGTTAAGGTCTCAATTAAGATGCCAGTAGGGTTCCAGCTCCCTGGGAAAAGTGTTTCATCCCCGCCTCCAACGCACCCTCACTAACTCTGGCTTGGAATGAATAGAAAAATAGAGCAACACCAGTTAATCTCTTACTCTGCAGACGATGGTGTTAGTGTGTGTGGGTCTCAGGGTGGTTGCCAGTGTATCTACTAGATCTGTCAGTATCTGGGTTGGGGACAGAGAACAAGGCCTTCTTTGTGGCTCTCCACGATCTAAATGAAGAGGAGGAGAGAAACAGCAGAGTCAACTCTTTTTTCTCCCCCTCAGCCCCCAGCAGTGCGGTAGATTTCCATACTGTCAGTTACACGGTCACCATCGGCCCACCGCCCTGCCAGTTCCTACAATAGTACTGTGATACAAAGCCAGTAGGAAAACTGGAGGACTAGCCCCACCTTGTGGCATCCTCCCACTTTAATTCAATCTCATTTACCATAGCCATGTTTAGGCTCATCCCAGTCGATGGTTATGGGCTTGGGTCACCAACTTCTTTTTCCAGTAATTTGGAGCTGGATATTTTATTTGGTTAAAAGTGTAGAACCCTATGAAACCGGATATTTTGGAGTCTGGATGGCACACATAATATCTATGGAAACACATGAAGAAAATGCAGTTAAAGGCCATAAAGGAGGTGAAGGGGAATACAACTGCATATTTGAACAGCATTTTGAATTAATACATTTCATTTCATTGTTTACTTCGCCAAATAACGACACAATGCAATACGATTTTGGTTAGTTTCTCAAAATCTAGAGAGCAGCAGTTGAAAAGGTGAATGACTAACCAGTAAACTGTGCACTTAAAAGGGAACACCAAACAGTGGTCGCCCTCGCAGCCTGTCCAGAACAAGAAGGCTGTTGGAGGTGAAGAGCGAGGGGAAGAGCGAGGTGAAGAGCGAGGGGACGCCCTCTGTGGTTCTCAGTGGGCTGAAGACAGGCTGCTGGGTGGGCGTGGTCCGTGACGGAGGTGGCCAGCAGCGAAGGAGAAGGTTTTTAGACGACCTCTGGATCGAAGAGCAAAAGAGAAACAAACGCAAACTGGCCAGAGCCATCCGGGGGAGTCTGGGCCAGCTCCACACGCTGCTGTCTGAAGACATGGACAAAGTAAGAAGGCGCCTCCAGCCGCCGAAGCAAAGATCCGAACCTTGGAAGTCTTTGTTACACTCCTCTCTTCTCCTGTTTCTGAGTTTCCGTTCCTCCTGGACAGTCTGCTCCTGTCTGATGGCTTTGTATCGTGGATATGAAGCCTATCGTCACTTTACTATCTGCTTCAGGCATGGCCTCCTACATTTCCACTCTTCTGCACATTCATGCATGCCTTTTCTTGTATTATTTTCTTGCTTTTCTGCAATTTCTATATATTTTCTTTTAAGGGCTCAAGTCCGCCTCGCAGGTAAATAAATGTTGGTGATGTCAGTGATTTGAAAATACTCCTCTGTTATTCCCACAGACTGATGCTGGAGTGAGCTTGGGTCCCATTGAGGCTTTCCGTGGGATGCCCCTGAAATCCCACTGCTTCTCTCAGAGCACCCCCATCGGTCTGGACTGCCTCGGCTGGAGAAGACACATCTCCTACTTCTGTAAGTACCCTCTCTGACTTAAGTGTTCTGCATTTAACACTTCCTCTCCAGATGAACCTTGGGTTGGTGAATAGACCGGCGGTAGGAACATATGAACCTTGTGACATTTTGGTTACCTTATTATCTCCCCAAAATGATGTTGGAACACCTGATAGTATTGCTGATTCATGAGCTCATTTAATCATTCATTTTATTGATTGTTTATAGATAACTGTCCATAATGTATGTGCTGTTCTTAGTGTCATATGGCAGTACAATGTTTTGTAGTTGAGGCACAGAACCGGTGCAGTTCCTTATTCCACCTGGTGGCTGCAGTAAGCTCTCACTGTAACATTTACCAGTTACCATACAGATGCATATAATCAATACTAATATGCCATCAGATTCTCCTTTCTTCATACCCAACTTTTGACCAGAGAGAAGAAAGACATTTAAACAAAACATCATTTTAGACCATATTACTGGAAATCATGTGACATAAATATTTATGGCAGGGTGTTAAACAACTACTAAATATATCACTTGTAGTAGGATATATTTTGCCAAATATGACTAGGCAGCAGATCTCAAAGTGAGGTCAGTGGTCGTGCTGCAGATGTCGTCAGTATAATTAGATTAAGCGGACTTATTTCAATTGTCTTCTGAATCATGAGACGAGTGCAGTGTGGGCATGAGAATAAGACCGCACACACAGAGACACTTTAATCTTTCTATGCAGTGCTATGCATTATCATTGTGAACCCCAGCAGAGCAGAACTAATCTCCACAGTGATATATCTCTTTTTTCCTCATGTAATCCTCTTTAAGGTGGTTTCATTAGTCTGGAATCTAATACCACCCGTAGGAATGAAGGCTTGATCTACAAAAATTCAGACATTCCACTGTTAGGTTGGCACTGTTAGCCTCGGGTGCATAGATTTAGATTTAGCCGATCATTGAGCTTATTTGTCAAGAATTGGGGATCATGCAGAATATACTGTCAATGGTATTTCTTTGCAAGAAAGTAGGTCCAAACTAACAGAGTTTATACAAATGGATTAAACCTCCCGTGTATTGGAATGGAGACAGACATTTTTTGATAAGCATAATTAAAATAAAATGCCAATATTTGATTGCACCGCCTCTTGAAGCTGATTGAAGGCTAATATACTTAGTTTAAAACATTTGTTGGTGAAGCCTCTGAGTGTGTCACAACATTTGCTTCAAATGGCTGGTGTCATTTATCTGTTTAATCATCATTATATATATTATCCTGTAGATTCAGCATGTTAAACAGCATTTACATAATACATTTATTAATATATTCGTCAATCAAGAAAGTCCCAGAGCCAATATGGATGAAAATACCCAGAAACGTAATCTGAAAATCTGCTCTATAACTCACTGTAGAATTGAAAACCAATAGAGACTGTGCAGTGTGTGTTTAGTGTGTGTGTGTTTGTTGTTGTGTGTTCGGGAGGGTGGAGGAAAGGGGGGAGGAGTGAGCGAGGGAGAGGGCTGGCTGTTTTCATCTCCACCTTAGTGGATACTGCACCATTAGTGAGCCGTTTACGCTGCAGGAACCCCCCTGAAGGACCCCCACTGATGTCAGCCTGGAGAGAGAGAGCGAGAGAGAGAGAGGCTGCCGTTGCATGAGAGCGATCCAGAGCAGAGAGGTGGAGGAGAGCAGCGCTGCTACAGCCGGCTGTGAATGGGAGGAGGAAGCAGCAAGTTGACAGCTGAAGCTTACCTCAGCGTATAGTGCCGCAGATAGCCTCCGCCTCCTCTTCCTCCTCTGCGCTCTCGCCCTGGGGATAAACCACCTGCTCAGCCTGTCTTGCCTCTTCTTTATTTCCACTTACTTCTTCACTGCCCACTGCCGTCTCCCCCCTTGTTGTCGTCCACCCTGATCGGGATGCGGACCCAGCAGGGCTCTGGAGGGGGCGTGCCCCTGCCCGGGGGCAGCTGTGGCAGCAGCGGCAGCTTGGGGCTGTCTCCGGGCTCCGACTCGGACGGAGGGAGCCCCACAGCCGGGGTGGTGGACAGCATGTTGGACGCAGGGCTCGGGGTGGGTGGATGTATGGGTGGACGCGGAGGTAGCTTGGGTGGAACTCTGAGGGGGGTCCTGTCTCGCTATTGGAGCTTGGAGAGCCTGCACTCCACCACAGGTAAGTGCCTGATGCAGACCCCTCTGGAAATCCCTCAATTCCTCTGAGCTTTGTAATCTGTAATCAAATATAAAGTCTCTTTTTCATACACATGATGAGACCACACATGCTCACAAGCAGACTGGCACACTGCCATGGGGAGAGTGTGTTATTCAAGGTTGGACTGGATGTACCCTGTGTGTTTGTGTGTGTGTGTGTGTGTGCGTGTGAGCGTCATGCCAGCCGTTGAGCTGACACTCTGTCAGCGAGGGGCTGTGTTGACGTGTTTGGGTGGGCCTTGGCTTTCTAGAAATGCAGAGAGAGCCAGAAAATACCATCAGTCTTATGGTCTTGTTTACTGATTTCAGTCTGTGTATTTCTCTGCTAAACACACAGGTCATAGATTGTGTGTGTGCACTCGAGGTGGCCTTCAGATTGAACGAGCAATCTGATTTTCCACCCTCAACTCTCTTGGGCTTAGGTATCATTAGATGTTTTTCAAAAATCAGTGCTTAGAAAACCTTGTTTCGGATCATTTGACTGTTATTTTTTGAAAATGACAGCACATGACGGGAGAAAGAGGAAGAATGACAGGCAAAGTGTCAATCAGTCAAACCATCAATGGTGATCGCATGGCCAGTGTTTGTTGACATTCCACAAATATATATATATATATATTTCAACAAATATCTTTTGCAGACACTTAATATCTGTAGACAACATTTGAAAATGAAAAGAATGTAGTGTATGCAGGTTTTTTTAATACTGTGTTCAGGGTATGTGTTGCTGTCCAGGCAGTGGGGATTACACTTTTTTTCTTGGTCTTCTATGTGCTTCTAGAAAGATGCAATGTAGGAATGTCATATTGTAAGATTTGGAATATTGCAATTTTTGCTCCCGAACACTAGCTGCAGGCTTGTTAGTGTTGTAATGTCTTGTAACAATGTATATTTCCTTGTCTCAAGCCCTCTTCTTTATACACATCTCAAAATTGACGTGCAAATGGGGCTTTCACTCACCGCCTGCCTATATTTCTGTTGTTGTCATGGAACTGCATTTACCACGGTCTGCCTCTTTAAAATGTCATCACATTAGCTTTATTGTGTGTGTGTGTGTGTGTGTGTGTGTGTGTGTGTGTGTGTGTGTGTGTGTGTGTGTGTGTGTGTGTGTGTGTGTGTGTGTGTGTGTGTGTGTGTGTGTGTGTGTGTGTGTGTGTGGTGGTGTGTGTGTGTGTGTGTGTGTGTGTGTGGGTGTGTGTGTGTGTGTGTGTGTGTGTGTGTGTGTGTGTGTGTGTGTGTGTGTGTGTGTGTGTGTGTGTGTGTGTGTGTGTGTGTGTGTGTGTGTGTGTGTGTGTGTGTGTGTGTGTGTGTGTGTGTGGTGGTGGTTTTAACTTGGAAAGGATGAAGTGTATACATTGCAGAAGGGGGAGGGTTAAGATGTACAGTGGAGTGGGAGGAGGGTCAGATTCAGCTCTGAATATTACCATTGGAATATTAGCAAGTGTTTCTCTGCTCAGTGGGAGGCGGAAAACTAGCATATGTGCTGCATGCTGTGGAGGAAATACATAACACAAACTTGGGTTACTACAGTACGTGTAAAGAAATATGTGTGTATGATGTAGTCGTGTGTATAAGCATGTGTCCTTGACCGAAGGCCGTTTCTTTGTATCAATGTTTCTCTGTGCAGCCACAATCTCTCTTTCTCTCCCATTCACACCTAGAAACACACACAGAAACCTTTATCTAACTGTCAATGCTAGTGTCTTCCACTATCATGATATGTCCTTAAACCTTACTGAATAGGTTAAGATTATGCTTTAAAAAAAGTAACAATATGTCATCCGAACATGTCTAAAGGAAAGTGTCTATTCTCGTTCCAAATGGAAAATTACTCGAAGTAGGGAAAAAAAGGTGTGGGGCGGAAGCTTTTCAAATGGTGTTAGATGATCTGTTTGATGCAGACTCAAGCCCTTAGGTGTTGTAATTTCACAAAACTTTACTCAGAGAGGGGGTGGAACAGATATTATTCAATACTGCCAAATGATGACGGCTTGCCATTAGGGGCATTAGATACGAAAACTACAGTGAGAAACACTGACAAACGATATTTTGTAGTTTAGTTTTGAAGACTTGTTGGTCCCAATGTACCTAAAGCGCTGTTTTGCGTTTGCCCTTGACGGATAGAGAGAAAGTGAAGGGGACTATAGGGTTGAGATTTCCCGTGACGAAGATTAGAAGTTTAATCAGATTTGGGCTGGAGGACCTTTTTTTTCTTTAAGAAGTGCAGGGGCAAGTGAAAAGTCCCTCCATTTAGTGCTGGCAATGTGGAAGGAGGACATCTGTCTCCTGCATACAGGGAGACACACACACACACTTTGCAGGTTCATCAATGTCTTCCACAGCAAACTGGGGAAAGTATTTCTTATTAATGGAGCAGACTTTGTGCAGGGGGGTTTGTCATAGTGAAAGCAAAGGGACAAACACAAACTGTTGACACTAAAGTGGGGCATGGGTTTACACGTGTATTTGGCGATGTAGCGTGAGAAGATATACATCATGAACTTAGAATCTATTGCCTGAGCCCTTGTTAGGATTTTCTCCTTTTTAATGTACCATCGTATAGCAGGATGTGGCTCAGCAATGGTGCAAACCGTCCCCTAAAGAGCTGCCATCACTTGTGTAACTTCCTCCTTTGACAATACAATTTGTCAAAACGAATAGGTGTTCATAATTGCCTTTTCCAGTTGCTTGGCCCCCGGTTCTACGGTTTTCATCGATTGGCTTTGGACAACTTCATGCTTTAGTGCTTTCTTAAGTCTTGAGCAAGTCAAATGGACCAACATTCACCAATGGACATATTTTATTTTGTGTATGATGCTGCCACAGAGGTCATGTGTGTGTATACATGTCTGGGATTGGCCCATTCTTACGGAGGGTCTGTAAATTAAAGTAAGGCCAGCTGGAAACTGGGAAGCACACTGTGCCGCCCAAATACACACACACACACACACTGGCAAATGTCCTCTTCTGTGGGGCAGGAAACAGTGCGGGAGGAGGGAGGGATGTCTGAAAGCATCCATCACAAAAAATGAGAGGCATGGGGCTCTCTGGGAAATGGGTCGCTGTGGAACATCCATTCGCCCCGAGGCTTCTTCATGTTCTACCTCCAATGAAGTTACTTAGTTGAGACGGGCAGCGGGAACAAAGAGCAGGACTACTGCAATTATTTTCTTAGTACTATCTATTATTTGTAACTACATTGTCAACTATTGCATCACTTCAGCTCTGCAATGTGCATCGAAAGTGCATTAGGAAACCAAAAACAAGCGTAGAACAGATTCAAGGTAGTTTTTACACATCGTTGAACAATGGATGAATTTGATTCTGAACTATATGACATGCATCACACAGTGAATCACCCTAAAGACCAATGAAAATCCATATTGCACAACATGTTCTGTCCATTGTCTGACAATATTCAATATACTGTAGTCGAACTCGTCAAAGCACAAGTGCCATCTAAAGTGCTGGGAGCAATTATCTCCGCTTAATGGCGTTGTTGTCTCCAAACAGCCCATTACGTGGTGTTGGAGCAGCGTGCTGCGTTCCATAAAAGATAGAAAGCTATAGAGGGGCGCATGATGTCATGCAGCAACTGAAGAGAGAGGTTTTCCCACAAAAATCAATATTCATCAGTGTTTTTCCACTGAATGACGATTGGTTAAACAGTAAATTAGAACTGAAATGTTGGTGTTTTTTGAATTCTCGCATTATTAATAATGTCCATTATTTATGATAAATAATAGCATTTAGTGTTTATGTTGGGACGTAAGTTAATTATCTGACACCTGTGCTTGGTAGAGCCTATGTGGAGTCATTTCAGATATCATGTACTGTTTAATGTTGTGAGCCTTATAATTGTAGGAAATATTGAAGTCAGTGCTTTGTGTTAACACATTTTAATAATTAGCAAGGCTTGGTTTGCCCAATACTCTGGTTTTTGAATAATTACCTACAAAACTTACAACATCAGCCTCTCTTGCACTAGCATTTTTAGATGAAAAAGGTTAAATGGTGACTGCTATAAACATTATACCTACCATGTCAACATTGTCATTGTGAGCGTTAAGTGGGGTGTGGCAGAAAACTCTTTAGTCACTTCATTTTGACCAACACTATTATATATACTTCCTTCTTTTCATGACCCTTCATCCTCCTCAGTGTGAGGCACATATACAGAATGAATGCAGCATTCAAACTTGATTTATCATACATTTAATAGTCAACAGCTTCCCTGTTGCTAGCTTGGCAGCGACTGTACTCCACAGCAAGCTAAAATTATTTCTCTTTGTTGGAGAAGAGGAAGAAAAGAGTGCTTCGCGTTCTCGGCTCGCTCATTGGCAGGCGGATAGTGAGAAGTCTCTCCCTTTTAAATAGATCCTTCTGACGGCGAGGCAGGCCGGCCCGGGCTGAGAAGAACTGAGGCTGAAACTCTCTTGTTCTTTCTTCGTTTCCCTTCATCCCGTCCATCGCACTCGCTCTGCCCATCACCGAAGGGCAGAGCAGGTTTGGCACGAGCTCGCCGGTACAGCTGCCCACACACTGGATGCTCACACTGCTGATTGACAGGCAGGCAGAGACAGGATCATGGGTGTTCGGGAGGAAGGAGCTGCCATCACTTCAGATCAGATGGTGCTTTCGTACAGCCACGCCTGATTCAAAGCAGAAAGAAAAGCTAATACAAACATTCACTAGCGTTGTTTGTAAGAAATAGTACACACTTTTTTACATTTTCAAATCCCTATAGTCTTGTGCAGATGCACTGAATGAATTAAGTAACATCTCCCCATGTGCTACGACACCACAGAGGTGTAAGAGCGGCAGTTTACACCTTGTAATGGTGTTCAAGAGGCTTCTAACACGGAAAAAATAGACCTCTACTCTTGAGTCAAACACACTATGACTAACAAAGAGAGATAGATGAGTCCTGCATATTTGACTTGGACTTTATTGTTACGTTCTCTGTAATTATCCAGGGATATTTCACCAGAATTATATTCAAAAGTTGTATTATTACATGCTAAAACAAATCATTCAGCATTTGCTATAATTACTTTGAAGATTGTTTGAGTGTCATTTGTCCAATCTGAGATATCTTCCTTTACCCCAATGGAATTCAGTTTGTGTTGGTAAAGACATTACATTTTTTATTGGAACTATCTCTCTGCTATAAAATCTTTCTTTGAGGTCTGTTAAATCTCAAAACCAATGCAAACCAAGCTCTAGAGGTAATAAGCATTTAATGTATTCAAAGATCACACTAGAGCTAACGGATAAACATTTAATTCATGTTAGACAACTTTAGAAGTGGTTGTGGTTTGGCAGGGTGCTAAAGTATACATGACACTACATGAGCAACCCGGCTGCTTCCATAAATATCTCAACATACACATGCTGTGGTTTAGGCTGCGTTGCCTCTGGCGATGTAATGCTTCTGCATGTCTTAGTACAGTACATTTCCAGGGGGAGAATACCCTTTTAGTGTACTACACTGTATGCCCTTCTCCCCTGTGCTTCCTTGTACATTATTTAATGTCTTTTCTAAGTGATCTGCATTTGTCTCTGCATAAAGAAAACTGGCTTCTCCATTCTGACAGGTGATTTGTCCAATTTGAGTGTCTAATACCTCATTCACACCCACGCAACTCCGGTTCAAGCTCCGTGCTAGAGCTGTTCAGGTTCAGAACCGGTTCTTCGGTTTAGCTCCGGCTCTTTTCACACCGCTCAGAGCCCGACTGGTGCTGCGTCATTGCGTCCTCGTTTGCGTCATGACGTAACCGTTTGCGTGCCTGCTTCATAAAGCCAAACCGCGCGGAAACCCCTCACAGCTCACACCGACAACAACAACAATGGCCAATTGTGTTGAAGCGCTACTCGTTTTGGTTTTGGTAAAAACCAGCGGTTGCCATCTCTTTCTGCAATTGTTGGAGAATTGCTTTGGACCGCGTGCTCCCCTCCAGCTTCCTCTGTACCTCTTCGGAAGACCAGATTCCCAGTAGGTAGCTGGTCTCTTCAGTGGACCACTGCTGCTTGTTAAGTTTCTCCATCGTTGTGTACAAACTGGATAAAACGCGGGTTTTTTTGTTGTTGTTCAGGAGTTGATCCCGCCCCTGCCCCTGCTCCTGTCCCCGCCTCGACGTAAGCGTGACGTATGCGGTGCTTTTGCTCTAGCCGGAGAATTTTTTGGTGCTTGAAACGAACCGGATTCCGGAGCTAATACCTCATTCACACCAACGCAACTCCGGTTCAAGCTCCGTGCTAGAGCTTTTCAGGTTCAGAACCGGTTCTTCGGTTTAGCTCCGGCTCTTTTCACACCGCCCAGAGTCCAACTGGTGCTGCGTCATTGCGTCATCGTTTGCGTCATGACGTAACCGTTTGCGTGCCTGCTTCATAAAGCCAAACCGCGCGGAAACCCCTCACAGCTCACACCGACAACAACAACAATGGCCGATTGTGTTGAAGCGCTACTCGTTTTGGTTTTGCTCTGTCGAAACGAAATGGAAGAAATGGGACGACTTTACTACCAACTTTATAGTCGTTACATGCTACATTCAAAACTGCTTTACAATCCTAATCATCAACTTCAACGACGATTCGGATTCCGTAGGCCCCTGCCCCCGCCTCGACGTAAGCGTGACGTATGCGGTGCTTTTGCTCTAGCCAGACAATTTTTTGGTGCTTGAAACGAACCGGATTCCGGAGCTAAGAGGCGGCTCCGCTGCGGTGTGAACAGGAAAACCCGGTGCTTTTCAAGCTCCAGCTCCGAACCGGCCCTGAAACACCGTTGGTGTGAATGAGGTTTTAGCTAATTATTGTTTCACTGTGGCATTCGCTCTATTTCCAAGAGCTATCGGGAACGTTTTCACTTCTTCCATTGCCTTAATTGTCTACCGCGTCAAAAGTCAACACCTTGTTGATTCTCAGTAACTTATTTCGGCTCCCATTGCCTTCTCCCTCCTTTAATATTGCAAAGAAACAGTTCTATCTTCAGGTACATCTTTTTAGTGTGTCTCTTTATGCAGATTCCATCTATCAAAAGTCTCTTTCTGTTTGTTTTCTCGTCTTTAGTTGCCCTCCAGACCCTGCTTCAGTTACAGTAGTATTGATAGAACATGAACTCTGGTTTATTGCTTGTCCTGGGTCAGCTGAAGTGGCTGACTTCTCAAGAAAACCAGATAAATGTCAGTATCGCTATCATGTATTCCTAAGTGCTCCCTTTCTGCCAGCCACAAGGGCAGCTAAGGTTAAATTCTTTCTCAAGTTTTCAGTAACATGCTCTTCCTGTCTCTGCACATTCTGTGTTACCTCCTCTGCGAACCCTTCTGATTGGCTTATCTTATCATAGCTGCTCAGGCCTGCCACCCTGTGAAAGAGGGATGGTTTGAGTTGTCTTCCCAAGCTGTGTGTGCATAGGCTTTCTATCCTTGTCAGACACTTTTTTGTTTACAATAGAAAGATCTTCTGGAGATGACGGCCTTGTTTGTACAAAGTGTCGTCGGACCACATCTAAATGCAACAAAAGTGAGGTGAAAAACCCTCTGTTAGCTGAGATACAATCAGTCTTACAAATGGTTACTGTCTGGAAACGTCAGACAGTCTCTCCACATACGCATTGGGTGAGGAATGCAAAAAAAGAGCTGGAGAGAGAATCTGCAAGTCTGCCTTATAAAGCGACTGATTCAGCCCTTCAGTCCATTTCATGTTGGGTCACTTTGCAAATGATTTAGTGTTAGAAGATTGCCCTTTTGCAGTTAGCCCTTTCTATATTGAGCACATCTTCTTCTTAATATTTATGTATTGTTTGGCCACGTTCGGCTGATCCCTCACAAACATTTTATCACTCTCAAGCCGCCTTTGAGAGTGCTGGGTCTTAAAGATAAGACCTCGGTCCTGTCAGACTCCAGAAATCACACTTTGAGGAGCTGAAACCTGAGCCAGGAGTCACTGACATTTCCAAGGAGTGTGTGATTGTTATAGACTGTTGTTTGTGCTTCAACACCGAGAAGCCATTCGTTTTAAGACTCGAAGTAGCACGGTCATGGTCAGTTAACCCTCCATCAGCAAAGTAAGTTAGAAAACCTATTATTTATGTTCTTCATGAGTTTCCAATTTGCTGCTTCAGTTCCATATTGGTTCGGTAATGTCATAATAAAGCTGTTATGGCGAACATGGAGTTTTTCTCCGCCTTAAGTCTTTCACCTTCGCAGCCAGAAGAAGCCATCGATGTTGGAGATTCCTGAAGAGAGCTCTCGTCTACCTTACCTTCATCCTCTTGTCCTTTATTCGCCCATCCCCCCTCTCTCACTCCTCATCTCCATCCCTGCCTCCCCCATTCCTCTGATAATAATGCAGGCGAAGGTGTGAGGCGGCGGCAATAGGAGGAGGAGGAAGGATATCAAGGTTCATACAGTAGTGTGTGTCAGCTCCCATTCAGTGTGTGTGTGTGTCCTTGTACAGTGTGCAGCTTTCATATACTGGCCATGTATGGCACAGAACCAGAGGAGGAACAGATCCCAGCACTTCTCGGCACGCACTTCTCTAAACCTCCCCCTCCTCGGTCTATCGTCCCCACTCTTTCTTCCACTCTGTCATTTTCTCTTCACTTCACTTGTTCAGAGCCTGTGAGTCCTCATCAGAGAAGATCAGCTGGGAGCCCACGGTCCTCTGTGTGTAGTACAGCGATGGCAGGCTGTAAACTTTGCTCTTACCCCTCTTGGGGAGGATGTGCGCCTTCAAGAAATCAATGTTTATGTATATTAGACTTAATAATAAGACATAATTGACATATGTCCCCCAAATGTAATACTTATTTGTTGAAAAGTTACTGAGCCTCTGCTGTACATTCAAGTAAAGTACATCTGGGATTATTTCCATGTATGGGCACTTATCCATCTTCTGGAAAAAATGCCGTCATTCTCTTTTACTGAAAGTGTGCAAAAGTCAGATTTGAAACACATCTCCCAGCTAGCAGATTGTATATTTCTTAAACAATACTAATTTGGATTTTTACATAATATTGATCATATAGCAAACAGGAAAATAATGTGTAAAGTGAGCTAATTCTCTTGCTGATTCTTGTGTTGTGTTGACAAAATTGATCTGAATGTAATATTTCCAACGCACAGATCTATAGTTTGATGACAGTCGGCTTGAGAGAATGTCGTTAGGTCTCTAAACACTATTGACAATTTGCCTTTTATGCATCATTATCTAACTCCATTCTCTTGTCTTAAGTTGATAATCGGACTGTAAACGGCTCACACACGAGGAAGTCGTGTGACATATTCTCATCAGTTATGAAGATATTTGCCCTAACAATGGTACCTCAGAAATATATATATAGAGGCTCCACTGCTACCAAACCTATAGCTGGTTTTGAGATTGGATGTAATGAAGCTGCTGGTTACATAAGGAAGTGAGGTACGGTGCATATATACACCATTGAAGAGATCATCCTCTGTTTGGAAAGCTGATCTGCTTCAGGAGATAATGCCATTCACTGGCTTTAATTACTCTCCTCTGGCCAGTTAATCCCCCCACACACACACACACACACACACACACACACACACCACAACACACACACACACACACACACACACACACACACAGTTCAAGATGACCATGAATGAAATCCGCTCCACCCCGATAACCTGGCCGGTGTTGTCACCGGGTCCTAAACTCGATCCTGCTCCGCTCATCTATGTCCTCATCCTCTCTCATAATGCCAGCACACACACAGTAATCCTCACATAACGCACACAGTTTTACCTCTGTGCTTCCAACCTCACCCATTTTCCCTTAGTCACTGTGTTTTGGAACAACCTAGCTGTTTTGGAACCCTGTTCACCATTTACTGATTTCATTCAAACTGTATATAGAGCAGGTTAATACTAAAGCACTGGGCAGCAGATCAGATCCACGCTGGGCCAGCATAGCTCTCATGCTGGCTCTCTCCCCTCTCTCCCCTCTCTCCACTCTCTTCCCTCTCTCCCCTCTCTTCCCTCTCTCCCCTCTCTTCCCTCTCTTCCCTCTCTCCCCTCTCTCCCCTCTCTCCCCTCTCTCCCCTCTCTCCCCTCTCTTCCCTCTCTCCTTTCTCTTCCCTCTCTCCCCTCTCTTCCCTCTCCTCTCTCTTCCCTCTCTTCTCTCTCTCCTCCCTCTCTTCCCTCTCTTCTCTCTCTTCCCTCTCTCCCCTCTCTTCTCTCTCTCCTCCCTCTCTTCCCTCTCTCCTCCCTCTCTTCCCTCTCCCCTCTCTTCTCTCTCTCTCCCCTCTCTTCCCTCTCTTCCCTCTCTCCTCTCTCCCCTCTCTTCCCTCTCTCCCCTCTCTTCCCTCTCTCCCCTCTCTTCCCTCTCTCCCCTCTCTTCTCTCTCTCCCCTCTCTCCCCTCTCTTCTCTCTTTTCCCTCTCTTCCCTCTCTCCCCTCTCTTCCCTCTCTTCCCTCTCTCCCCTCTCTTCCCTCTCTCCCCTCTCTTCTCTCTCTCCCTTCTCCCCTCTCTTCTCTCTTTTCCCTCTCCCTCTCTCCCCTCTCTCCCCTCTCTTCCCTCTCTTCCCTCTCTTCCCTCTCTTCCCTCTCTCCCTCTCTCCTCCCTCTCTTCCCGGCACAGTCACACCGCTCTAGGTGGCACTTGGTCTGGCTCGGAGGTCAGGGTCCGTTGCACTTAATCCAATCCTTGGCTTCTTTCTTCGATGTTGATGAGTGTCTCTCTGGGCCATACGTGCTCCAAAAGCTCCGAAGCATCAAATGGAAAATGACGTAAAAATAGTAATAATGTAGTTAAGTTAATGAGAGTTCGTCAAATAATATAAACACATCTGAACTCACTCCATTGTCAAAATCAAAGCTGCATCTTTTCCAAACCGGTATCAGTACCACCCCAGTATATAGTGCATTGCAATCGGGCTGTAATTTACAAAATGGCAGCTCTAAGGAAGGGCTATTCATGGATGCATATGGAATTTGTATTAATTAGCAAAGTGACTTGGTATAAGTCTTAGCATCTCCGTACAGAACCTTAGGGTTGAATAGCAGCCTGGATGTACATTTTTCAAACATACCATTGTTGAAAAAAGAGCAGCTAATATTGGCAACAAGTAGCTGCTGAATGTCGTCTCCCTGCTGGTTGGATGTTTCGGGGCCCTCGGGGTAAGGGACAGTCAAAGGGTCATCCCAAAGCGCTGTTTCCCACCACTCATCTGCCCCACTCTAGATTTCTCATGGTTGACATGTCGGTGGGGTCTGTCCCACTTGTGGAGGACAACTTGTTTCTCTGTTTCTATTTATAAAATCAGAAACGACACAACAGGGACTGTTCCCTCTCCATCGGAACACATCCTCGCTGGGTGTGATTGTACTGTGTGAATGTGTGTAATGTGAAGATCAGATATTAAGGAAACGATTCACATGAACATGAAGCAATCACCTAACATACGGTGTGTCTTTTTTAAATGTACGCATTGATACCCAGTATAATGTGTGTGTGTGTGTGTGTGTGTGTGTGTGTGTGTGTGTGTGTGTGTGTGTGTGTGTGTGTGTGTGTGTGTGTGTGTGTGTGTGTGTGTGTGTGGTGTGTGGTGTGTGTGTGTGTGTGTGTGTGTGTGTGTGTGTGTGTGTGTGTGTGTGTGTGTGTGTGTGTGTGTGTGTGTGTGTGTTGTGTGTGTGTGTGTGTGTGTGTGTGTGTGTGTGTGTGTGTGTGTCTGACTCATCATGTAAGGCATGCATTGAGACCTGGAAGTCCTCACTTGTCAGCCTTATCCTACAGCTGGAATTCCTGCCTTTTCTCCTTAAGGAATGATGACCAGACTCCACTGTATGTTTAATGTGTAATTTTTGAATGGGATCAGTGGACTGAATGTGCAAAGAAGAATTTGTGAATTGATAAACCTGATCGGAAAAAGCATATTACCTCCCCGAGATGAATTTAGCTTGGTGCCAACAACCCAACACTGTGAATTAGAACTCATGAAAATAGGAAGCAGGGTATTCCTCTCGCAGGGAGAAAGCAGCTCTGACGTTAAGTTAAACAACTGTCTGTGTAATGTTCAGTAGATTAATATCCGTGTTAGAACTGTTTAGTCAAGACCAGCGTCAGCCTTTCCAACTACTACAAAAACAAGCTTTAAACCAAATGTTTTAAAAACATCTCTTCATAATGAGTCATGGTGGTTATTCTGTCCAGGAAATGCCCTGTGAAAATGACATTATTTGTATACTGTCGTTTAGGTGTTGAGTCACGTGAATAGTCATTTCCCAGGATGTTTTGTGGCTTGTATATCAAACATTTCCTTATATATTTACTTAATCCAGTCACTGTTTCATTCCAAACAAGTTAGCTAATTACAAAGGAGAACTTAAAGTACTTTACAATGTATCTCAGTGCAAAACAAGCTGGCGGTGGCTGGTGAGGGGGTTTGAAGGAAGTATTTCAGGGGTGTAGAAGCCATCTGGAGGTGGAGTGAACAATCCCATCAGTATGCAGTGGATCCAGAGAGATGCTTACAGGACGAGGAGCTGTCCCTCTGTCTGCTGCCATGTACGGGCATCAGCTCTGTAACAGAGGAAATGAGGGATTGAGGAAACAAGGGAGCATGACAGGAGAGGAATTCAGGCATGACTGACAGATGCTCATGAAGCTGTACAGTAGTTTACAGAAGAACAGTTATCAGTTCTTAAAACAATGTATATTATTTGTATGTTCTTGACCTACGGCTACATTGGTGTACTCACTGTCCAGTTTGACTTCCTCTGATACATCCTAGCTCTCTGATTTACCTTTGAGCCTATAGACCGCCCCCTGTTTGATGTTTGTTGCTAAGTTTGTGAGTCCATCAGAAATCAGAAGGAGGCTCTAATGAGGCACAACATGCTGACACAAAAGCTTTTTCGCCGCTTGAGTTATTTGTCATTCTGTTTGTTCTCGGCATCAAAATGAGGCCATCTCTCCGTCTTCACATTACCACGCAGATTTCCTTTATTATATTATATTGTCAGCATTTCCATGGTGTGCCTGCTGTGTCAGTGTCCTCTTCTACAAAGCCCCCCCCCCCCTCCCCTAAACCCTGCGGGACATGCTGAATGGTTTTATCCATCTTTTTTCAAATGTTCTATCATAATCTGACCTTTGCAGCTGGGTTTGTCCATCTTCGCTCAGTGAAGCAACCAGAGGGAATCCGGAGTTTGTTTGACATCAGAGTCAGGAGCTGGAGATAACATTACATTTGTTAGACGCTTTTATCCAAAGCGACTTACATACATTCAGTACTGTGGGCAATCCCCACAGGAGCAATTTGGGGTGAAGTGTCTTGCCCAGAGACACAACGACATACTGAATGCAGTGGGACTTGAACTTGCTATCCTCTGATTCGAAGATCAGCGCACTAACCCACTGAGCCACAGCCTCCCTATATAACAATCTAGAAGCTTGTTCTTTAATTTGAATGATTAAAGGGGCCCTATTACGCTCATTCTCAGGTGTATATCAGTATTTAGTGTCTCTACTGTGACATGTCTCCATGCTTTAATGTTCCAAAAGCTCTTTATTTTTCTCATACTGCCTGTGCTGCAGCACCTCTTTTCACCCTCTGTCTGAAACCAGAGCCCAGTCTGCTCTGATTGGTTAGCTGGCCGGCTCTGTTGTGATTGGTCAACCGCTTAGAGATGTCCCACCCCATAGCCTTACACATACGATGTGTTGGAGCGATAGCCAATAGCAGCGTGAGTGTTACATAGTGAAAGGGAAAACCCCAAAAAGCAAAATAGGGCCCTCTTTATTAATCCAAGCAGATGTATACAGTAGTGAGTGTATGTATGATCTATGTTCAATGTGCATTGTAGAGTTGTGTGATGCAGCGGCCTAAGACAGATGTCCCTGCAGGACAATAACATCCATCTCAGCTCATCTCAAAAGGCTTCCTCGTGTTGTGAGTGACTGCTGGGCGTTAACCTCTGCACGGTCCTTCCTTTAACGGAGTGCTTCCACGTACACATGTGGGTCGTTAGTTTACCTCGCTGTCATGCGACACCATTAGAGTCACATGTGTCACGGTGTGGATGGGACTTAAAGTGGGGAGGAGTGTCAGGATGGTGTTTTAAGTGTCTGTTTTCTTAAGCTTTTAGGGATGAACCCTTGTTGTTAAAGGCAGTTCCTTTAATCTGTTTTTATTGTTGTTATCTTTCCTCATCATTCAGAAATCGTTCATGCCATACTGTGCCACAAGATGTCGGATTTGTGTTTTTATAAGAGGTTGACAGGCTATTACATCACTTTGTGTACTAAAAGCATTTTATTCATGTCATATTTGTTGGAAAACTGTTAAGTGAAGTGAGGTCTGGATGCGTCCCTCAGGCTGCACTGTGTTTAGACTGTCTGCAGACATAAAAGCAGACAAGACACAGAACCGTCCTCCATTATGTCACTCGCTTTTATCTGCACGACAAATGAATGGCACTTACTATTCTGCAGAACATGGACCTTTAGGGAACGACAAGAAATTCTGCTTCCCTTTTTATTTATGTTAACACAAACACCAGAACCAAACATTATTTTCTGTCTTCTTTTTGTAATTTCATTAAGCATTTACAGTAGCACTGAGAGGACATGATTTATGCTTTGCTCCAGTGGCACCTTGATACCTGTCACCACAGCAGTGTGTTTTCTCTCCTCACACTTGCCTCTGTCACCCCCCCCCCCGCCCCACAGGCCTGGCTGGCTGAATTCTTTCCAAACACAAATCCCTCCTTGAATTTCAATCAGAACCACTGGGATGTATTCAGTCAGCTTTCTGCACTGCACCATATGGTTGCAGAGCTGCAGCTATAAAAAACAACACATTATTCCCACAAAGGGAGCAAACCCAAACATGAATGTGTGTGTGTGTGTATCCCTGTCTTTTTGTGCACACAGATAAGATCCCAGTGGTGTGTGTGTGTGTGTGTGGCTTTATTACGAAAAGTAATTTTGGAGCAGATCAATACACACAGAGAAACTGGGGCCTGTTCTGTTGATCCGCATTGATCCCCTCTCTGTGATGCGACCAGACACAACAAACAGCCTGTTTACTGTCCGCCAGACACCTCCCCAGTACACAATAATGAGCTATAGCACTCTGCAGGCACCAAGGCTTTGTTTCTGTGGATTTACTAATCATATCACACAAGTCCTGGAGCAAAAACAACACCCTTAGTGACATGTTACTGTGCTGGGTTATGTGTTTCAACCGGTCTACAGTGAGGATTGTTTTTGCGTGTAAGTCTTTGAACCAAATTGGCACCATTTGCATCAAAACAATGCATCCCTTCTTCTTCAGGGTAACCCACACCAGCAGCATTTCTGGAGTCTTCCGTGACTGTCTTTGATTTCAATCTCAAGCAACAGATACCAATTATATGCATTTCACAATGTTATAATTATATAACAAAAGTGTGGGACTTTGACACTGGAGATTTGAGTTCCTCCTGTCTGAGTAGTTTTTCTTTTTATCATGATTTTGAATGTCTAATCTTAAGCACACAAGAGAACAGTGTTAAAAGGCACTGGATCCTGTGTATTTGTTTATACAATTAAACAAGATCAAAGCTAATGCTCTAACATTGAGTTTTCTGAATAGATAAAACAATGAAGGTGAATGAATATCATATGTTTAGGCTCAGAGTATCACATTAACACAATTCCTATTTCCTTCCAGCTATACCCTTTAATATATCTGTGGTGCTTTGACCATCTGCAGACGTACAGGAGTGGACTAACATCTTGAAAGTAGCAACATGTTAATGCCTGGCCTCATAGATCCCTGTAGTGACTTAGCCAAAAGCCTATAAACAATTTCCTCCGGGGTGAAGCCTGTTACCGTGGCATCGATGGCCTGCAAGGTGTATTTGACCCCTGACCCCGGCCCCTGATGACCTCAATCAGTCAGAGATCAATGAAAGGTTGTTCATCACTAACAGGACGTGTGTGTGTGTGTGTGTGTGTGTGTGTGTGTGTGTGTGTGTGTGTGTGTGTGTGTGTGTGTGTGTGTGTGTGTGTGTGTGTGTGTGTGGTGTGTGTGTGTGTGTGTGTGTGTGTGTGTGTGTGTGTGTGTGTGTGTGTGTGTGTGTGTGTGTGTGTGTGTGTGTGTGTGTGTGTGTGTGTGTGTGTGTGGTTTCCCAGCAGCAGTGCAGCTTGAGAAATTACAGGTTTTGGATTTGCAGGATGGCAGTTCTGAAATGATATTTACAAATGATGCCTGGCTTCACTGAAGGATCAGCCGCCAAATTTGGGGAGTGATTTTTCTCGATACTCTCCAACGATCTGTGATGTTGTAAGTGGTATTAATAGACACTTTATATTGGTTTTCTGCTCTGTTGTTGGTTCTCTGCAGTGAAGGAAAAAGTAAATTACTATGGTCTTAAAATACTCCATGACAATTAAAGAGAATGTTACTTAAGCAGATTAACAGAAGTATTATCGATTAGATGTATGTTGTGTATCTGAAGTAAAAGTACTCATTATGCAGCAATTGTTTACACTTTAGAATATTACAATATTATTATATATCTATCAGAGAACGAATACATGTCAAATCATTTTAATGGTGTAGTTTCCGAATGTGGAGCGAACTTTTCAAAATACTGTGTATATTAAAAAATACAGTATCGCATCACATCATGTGTTTTTATATGGAAAAGTAGCTAGTACATTTGAGTGTGGAGCAAAAGTACAATAATTGCCTCCAAAATGTATTATAGTAATGTAACATAACATTTTTTAGACTCAAGTTAGGTATAAAAGTAATACTTAAGTAAAATACTTGGCAGAACAGAAGGCAGTTTCTCAAGCTTTAGAATTCTTCATGTGTGTTTTATGCAAAGTACATTTGAGTAAGTGTAGCTTTCCTTTAGTTAGCTGTTCAGAAGCTCTCCAAGGTCACCCTGAAGGATCCAGTGAGTGTTTTTATGTGGGTGCAGATTCTGCTGCAAAGCCTCTCTGCATTTCTTCCCTTCATCTGAACACAGTTGCTGTAGCTGCTGACACACATTCATCACATTTCCACACTCAATGAAAATGTGCTGCATTTCAGCCACCTTATTTCCCAATTCCAGGCGCTCACTTGCTCTGTCGTTTGTCCAGTTTTGCACCGGCACCCTATAGAAGGGCGAGGTGACGAAAAATAGATTTTTATAATTGGATTTGGTCCACATTGGCACAGGTGGGTTTGAGTGCACAGCGGTGTCCCAGTGGAGAGCCAAATTTCGAACAGACATCTTTTCAAATCCTCACCCAATCCATTAGCCGAGGCCTGAGATTTGAGGTATCAAAGGAAGTCGCCTCTTCGCCTTTTACCTCAAAGAGCAACTCTCTTTCTATTTCAAGAGAGAGGTCAGAAGTTCATGTATGAATGTGTGTGTGTGTGTGTGGAGTGTGTGTCTAGACTCCCGCTGAGCAGTGGGAAGTGGCAGCTGGGATGTTAGCCGGAGGACGCTTCTGTCACCTTGAAGTAGCGTTTGGCAGGGTGCCCCGCTTCACCCGTCACTTCCTCTAACACAGGAGGAAGCATGTTGGTGTCACACTGCTGAGGGTCACATGTGACACTTCACCCAGTTTCCTACTGAACTACTTCACAAATAAACTCTATTTAATGTATCTAATGGCCGCTGTAGTTCATGGTTAAATCAGCTAGGGGTGTTGTGTACACTGTAGTCTTAAAGGGTAATTCTGGATAATTACAAATTATGTCATAAGTTCTGTTTTTTCCCATAATTTCTACTAGTCATGATAGCAAAAATAGTGGTGTCAGACATGTCAAGAAAGCAGTTTATTAGGATTAATGTCACTCCCGAGTTCTCTTAAGGTTATTTTGTCAAACTACTATTCCCAATATCAATACCTAATGTTTATATATGTGACATATTTTCTATTTTCTGTCTTTAGATACATGTTCCGTACTCCGTGGGGCTACTATTCCCTTGTGTTAACATTGAAACCATGTTATCATGATGCATTTGGGCATTATATAACAGCTTGTTTTGTTATGATCAGGCCTACACACATCAGTTGTCATGCATTATCTTTTAAGGATCTTTTCAAAGCAGTTTAGATAATGTGCAAAAACCTGACGCATACACTGGAAAAAAGTAGTTTTGACACTTCTTCTCTCAGTTTCTTTATTTCATAATAAGCATAAAACATGCATTGGTTGGTCTGTTTTCGGAAAAGATTACCCTGATCTATGATGCAACATTGCCACAGCTGTTTGGCTGCTCCTGTCTGATTCAGCTTCACTGTGTATGGGACAGATGCCAGGATGACTCTACATATGCAGTGTGCCAGACAGTGCTGATAAGTAACAGTGTTTTGACAACCATCAGCCCACAACCCATGCCTGGTGGAAAGGGAAAAGGCTGGGTAAAGTTCACGATGGAAAGAAATGGAAAGCATTGTGATGGAGTGAGGAAGTAAGAAATGATGAGTGATTGATATAAGAAGGGATTCAATGTGTTAAGTAGTGAGCTTTAGAGGTGTTTGTGTTGTACTTGGACTGAGGAAGGATAACTGTATTCTCTTGCTTCAAGTCTTTATGCTAAGCTAGACTTACCATTTAACATTGATATCCTTTAAATAAACTACCTATGTGTTTGGTCAAGGTAATGAAGGAAACTATCACCTTGTGAGGTTTCACAAGGTGATAGTTTCCTTCATTACAACTTGGCTTATTGATGTCTTTTTAAAGAGGACATAGTATGCACATTTTTAGGTACATATTTGTATTTCGTGTCTCTCCTGGGACATGTCTCCATGCTTTGATGTTCAAAAAGCTCTTTATTTTTCTCATACTGCCTGTGCTGCAGCACCTCTTTTCACCCTCTGTCTGAAACCAGAGCCCTGTCTGCTCTGATTGGTTAGCTGGCCAGCAAAGTTGTGATTGTTCAACTGCTTAGAGATGTCCCGCCCCCTTACCCCCTTATCACGTACATTGTGTTGAAGCAGTAGCTCATAGTGTTTAATAGTACCACTATGTTACCTAAGAAAACAAATGGAGGCCAATGGAGGCGAAAAGTTTTCAAAAGTACTTTAGTCTAAAAGCCTTGGTTGAGGACAGCCAGTATTACGAGGCTGCCAGTCACGTGCCACACACACACACGTCTAATGGAAAGGCTACCATTACGCTTGAGTTCCTTGCCCGACCACACACACATACATACACACACTCATGGCGGTGAGTATTGAAGGTTTTCTATGCGGCCGAATTTGATTCAGGAATATGGCTGACCCACATCCAGAGGCTCAGGATGATTAAATGCTACAGTCCACACACACTACAGCGCTCTGCCTCAGCTTCCTCGAGTTACACACGAACACACACTAAACCCATTTAAATCATTGTACTGTTCTATGATCCCATCAGCATCCCAGTCAAATCACACACACGCGTTTCTCAAGGACAGGCGGAGCAGCCAACTGCGATGTGAACAGTGAACAGTGCAATTTAGTGCTCCTTCCCGCTGTGAGTGACACGTATGAAGCTGCGCTGTTCAGGAGCTGACACTGATTGCTTTTGTTCTCCCAGGATGACAGAACAGTCTTATTTTGTCACTGCTTCATCCAACTGCATGTTTATGGGTTTTCTATTCATCAGATTGTTCAGTTGAGCTATCTACATGGCATTGCATTACTGAATAAATCACAATGAGAGACGTAATATTAAAACAAGCTCACTATAGATGGGAAAGTGACATTTCTAATCTGTCTGAATGGAAGGCAAAAGACAATCTCTGTTTATTTAATTGTATTGGTTTATAGAAGAAGGGAATTTTATGTGATAGGCTAAGGGGCGGGACATCTCTAGGCGGTTGACTAATCACAACAGAGCCGGCCAGCTAACCAATCAGAGCAGACTGGGCTCTGGTTTCAGACAGAGGGTGAAAAGAGGTGCTGCAGCACAGGCAGTATGAGACACTAAATACTCATTTGAAGCAGAAATTGAAACAGAAGAAACAATAACCTATACAACTGCTTCTGTAATGAGTGACTGATCAGTCCATAGTTACTACTGGTTGGTTTCTGGTCGTATATTAAAGCTGCCTTGTTTGTCTCATGTGCAATTTTACTTTAGCAGAGCTTTGAGGCATAGGCGTACATACACAATGCATGGACACACCTTAGACTTGAATCTTTAGTGTTGTATTGCAGCATATCAGTGGAAAGAGGGGTGTCGTAGCTGTTTGAGAGCCCCCAGTGTACAGCAGTGGCTCGTTGGAGAATCCATGTGGTGTCCCTGCTTTCACCCCTCCACACTGCTGAAGGCTAGACTGCAGGAGCTTTATGCACATGAATTAAGGCCAGTCAATACCTGCAGCTCCTCCATCTCTACAGCGTCACACACGGCCGATCAGGGTGTCCTACACTGCCCCCATGAGGGCACAACCTGCAACTCCCACGTCCTGAAGATGACTGCGATGAGACTGTACATGGTGTTATACGATGTGTTAAATGTTACAAGAGGGAAAAAACATCCCACTTAATTTCATTACACCACCCATTTTATGTCCATTCTTTAATCATTCAGTCCTATCATATCCGTCTGTCTCTGTCTCCACGGTGATTTGTCACCGCAGATACGTCCTCCCTGGCAACAGCTGTAGGCGAGACAGCCGAGGGTGACGCTCATACGAGGTGTGACAGCGAGTGTATTTATAGCCCACACACAGGTAGCCACACACACTTCAGAGGATGCTGCTGTGACGGGAGGAGCAACAAAGGCTCCTTTGTTAAAAGCTCTTATTAGCATGGAAGGAAGCTTTCCAAAAAGTCTTTAGGGTAATGTACATTAAATGTGTTGTGGAATGTAGCTAAAATACACAAATATTTTCAAATATCAAATACCATCCCAAGCTGCTCACTCCTTGACAGGTTCATGGGGAGGGTTGCAGTTTCAGTGACACACCAAAGAGTTGTTATGATTGACAGTTCAAAGAAAGAAAATATGAGGAAAACATGCTGTTTTTCTACTTTTTGAACAACCTAGGAATCGTTTTCTGTTTCCATCTATCCTTTCTATCAAACATGAAGAATGGGGAAAGGCAGATACTGCACGTTTAACTGCGTGCCGACTTCATATTCAATGTCTAATGTCATGACAATATGGAAGTTGGTTCTGACTGTGACTAGCTTTGTGCTTAGGGCCCTGCAGCTATGTGAAAAATTCTATCTAATAATATATTATTGCCTATTGTTTTTAAAGTCAAACCAGATAGTCTTTCTGTTTTGTCACATCAAAAACAGAATTTGGCACGTCTGTGTTTAATAGGACGCCCACGATTTCAGAATGAATCAAAACCTCAACTCATTGGTTCGTCAGTTAATCAAACTGTGTCTCTGTCCTCTCCTCCCCAGCGATGGTGGTCCCTGACGGAGCGTCAGAGAAGTGTGGGATGGGGGATGATCTGGGCAGCGAGGAGGACCTGCTGTATGAAGAGTATCGAGGCTCTGGTCATCGCTTTGGACACCCGGGAGGAGGCGGGGGCGAGCAGCTGGCCATCAATGAGGTAGGCAATATGGAGAGGTCTCTACCAACAAATGATGGATTTCATCAGGGTATTTTCTAAGAAGAAGAACTGCTCTAGGTTGAATGTTAAAGGGGACCTATCATGCAAAATGCACTTTTTTAAAATAAATATGTGTCCCCGGTGTGTCGGGGAACTCACGCAGCGTCAGAAAATAAAACCCTCTCTCTTTTCCTCCGTACCCAAATCTCTAAAAACGGGGGAACAACGGAGCTGATCCAGATGTGCGTCCGATATGATGTAATATCGGAAATGTGGACCCACGGCACTATCAGAAAGTTGTTATCAGAAACAATGCCCGACTGTTTTGGACGTAATATGGTCGGTGTTTACATTAGCATCGCTAACACTCAGAGCTAACCTGTACTGGAGAGCATGTGTGTGAAGAAGCAGGAAATAAAAAGGAACTCACCTTGTGGTATAACCGGCAAGAGAGAAAGCCTTTGAGCTCCATACTGTTTCAGAAAATAATCCTTGATAATCCATGATATGGCGTTTCATCATGGCAGTATTTAGTTTAGACAGTAGCTGCCGGGTCCCGCATGAGCTCACCCCTCCTCTTTTATTTTGTATCAATTTTTAGAGGGATATGAGGCATGGCTAGAATGGGTGATCTGTTTGGTATTTGGAGCAAAACACTTCAGAGACATGTTTTTTATATTTTTTTATATATCTGAGACCTATGCTATTGCGTAAAAATAGCATGATAGGTGCACTTTAAAGAAACTACATGTAGAATTATTCTATGACAAGTCTTTGCGTGTATCATTTTTTTTGTTTTAAAAAATATAATAAAGTAAAAAAGAAAAAAAGACAACCTACTATGAAAAAAGTATATCAGAGACTAAAGGTGGAAGAGGTGTTACGTTCAAGAAAGATGTCTTACTGCAGAAATGTGTGTGTATTAGTGGGGGTCCCGGACCTTTGAGTAACTGTTGGGAAGAAACTGTTTTTATGTAGTTAAATAGTTTATCTTACCACCTCTATCACCCATTGGATTAGAGTTATTTTTAAAGCACCAGTTTTGTTACTAGTTACTTAGTTACTCTAAGTTGACAGAAAGTGTAATAACTATTGAAACAGAGCCTGGCCTCCGTGAAGGACAGGAAATGGCTTTTCTTTTTGCCTCTGAGACCGGTGGCAACAGCAAGCTCTGAGGTTGCTGGGTTATTCTGTTGTCATGGATACCTGCTCTGGATTCTGTCGATGCACAAGCTCAGCAAAATGTGATTTACTTGAGTTGATAAATGCCCTCTCACAACACCTCGATGAAGCTTGCTAATTAAAAAAGTCTCACAGCGTGACACTCGATCAAGCAGGGGTGTAATTACCGCTGGGGACTTTTCAAAATCTTCTTTTTGTCCCCTTGCCTTTTTTAGGAGAGGAGGCATTACGGGATGTTTGTCTTGAACCTATTATGAAAACATATGAATTTCAGGGAGTAACCAAATCATATTTAAATAAGGAATAGGACCCCTTTCCATTTACATGAAACTAACTTGTATTTGATTTGGTTGTGCAAACCCTTTTATGCTTTTATATTAGCAATTACTACATGTTGACTGAGAGGAGTTGCTTGTATCGAGCAGCCCACGGATCATTTACACCAACACTGCAGCTCCCATCATCACTGCGGAACATTTTCTATGATTTCAGCTCATTAGGCAACCTCACATCTAGCAAAAGCAGTTTGCAAAAAATGTATGTCTTGATTTGGTGATTCTAAAGCGTTTCATTTTGGTTGAATGATGGGGATATCTTAAAAGCCAATCAATATGTCCAGGCAATCAGCTGGACATCACCTCGTTTCCTTTTCCTCCCTGGATGACCAGCGTTCTGCTGCCCTCCTGTGGGACTCGGCTGTCTGTTATCCAGGAACATAAGGAGTTAAAGTCAGGCGTCGACAAATAATGTTGCTGTGTGGTTTCTAGCAGACTGTCTGAGCAGCGAATTAGATAATGGAGAGGCTCGGTGTAATGTGAGACGACTGGGAGACTGTCTTCCAGTTTCCTGTTGAACTGGCTTCATGTGGAGATGAGTGATCCGATCCTGTTGCAGATTTGTTGAGTTTAATCCACCTGCATATTGAGCTCATGTCCATGGAGAAATTAAATCAGGAAGCGTGGGAAAACAAAGGCTCACTCACTTTACCTCATCACATGCTAATTAGTGAAAACACAGGTAGGATAATCATGGGAAATGCTACTGCTAATCCCCTGTAATACATAGCTTCACTCGAAGGGGGAGATAAAAGAGGGGCATTATGGGAAAATTAGCTACTGTAAATTGTGGTGATAACCCTCTGATTGGTGATGTTCATTAAGTGTGCTCCTGGTGAATCCCGGGAGTCTTATCAGGGTAGAAACAAATTGAAAATCCAGAGTGCACTCCATAACCTGTCTCTGAACGTTGGGTAGACGCATGAGATAGTAATTGACGTCACGAAGGCCCAAACTGCCCAACGACCTGTTTTCCTAAACGGATCCTCCTTGTACGCAGCAAGTCGGGAGCGCCATGTTTTTTGGTGTTCACAGCACTGATTACCTCTACTGGAAAATGCACCCCTAACCAAGAAGGCACAACAGCTGCCACCTCGGGCGGCTGCACCTGGAAGATTACAGACGTATTCCTAGATCCACAGTTTTTTTCTTATATTGACATTATCATTTTTGTCATTTGGGATTTTCTGTGTTTCTGTGTGTGTAATTCATTATCTTTTCTCCGTCCTGGGTGAGGGTGAGGGATCCCTCCTCTGTCTCTTCCATTTTCCCTGTTGATTTTAGGAGTTTTTCCTCATCCTCGCTCCTGGGGTCTAAGGACAGAGGGTGTCGTATGCTGGACACACTGTAAAGCCCCCTGAGAACATTTTTGATTTGTAATATTGGGCTATATAAATAAAACATGACTTTTTTTGATACGATTTGAGACCGCTTGCAATTCCCAATCCATTCTATTCCGGCTTCATCACTTTCCGGTGGATAAAATCAGACCACACATATCTTTGAGGACCGAGAACTAAGCAGAGTTCATCATTTGGAACTCTATCCCGCATATGACTTATGTATAAATTGAGGACTGGTACCTGGTACCCCTGACTTCCTGTCTCTGCATGTGTGTAATGGATAACAACCAGGCACCAGGAGCACACAACATAATTGTTTGTGCACACAAATGGCAATCAAACATCTCTTAGCTCTCTCTTATTTTATCTAAAACTACTTTTGTAATCTAATATTTTTTTCATTCTTTCAAGACTACAAATCAAATCTCATATCAATATGTTTTTTGCCAGATCAATATAGACTTACGGTATGTGGATACAGCAAACAGCAGTCAACATTAAACCCCCTTCACATTCACTCACACACACAGACACACACACACACACTCACAACATTTCCCCTGAGATCCCCCATTATTCTGCATGGCCTCCACCGTACCCCTCCCTCTGTCCCTCTCATCCCATCACCCCAACCCCCTCCCAGACAGGAGGTTGCTATGGCGCTGCCTCAGCTACTCTGGTATCCAGGATACGCTGACACACTCTGAATCCTGATTGGCTGCCAGTTATGCAAGGGTGGGCACACAAAAAAGGAAGGGAAGGAAGGAGAAAAAAACAGAAAAGAGGTTGATCCTGGATGTTAGATGGATGTCTGAGGCAGCGCGGCTCCAGGCAGAGCACCGAGCACCATTTTAGGCAGGAGAGAAAAGTGGGCTGAGACGGAGGAAGAGGAGAAGGAAAAAAAAGAAACGAGAGGAAGAACGAACGGCCGGTTTCTTTAAGAGGAAGGGGAACGCCGGAGCATATGTAGGCTGGAGTGAGAGAACAACGGGCTGGAAACAAGGAGGATGCTGCATCCCGTCCTCTGTCTTTTATCCTGAGAGAGGAAGCATCGTAAGGAGGAGAAAGGCTGAACTGGTGGAGCATTGAAAGAAGAAAGGAAGGATCCTGAAAAAGGAGAGGAGGTGCTCACACAGACTCACACACACGCTGACACAGAAACGCTCCCAGCCTCCACGGGCAGGCCGGGGGGACGCTGGCCATCGGCAAAGTGGCAGGAGAACCAGAGGAGGTGGCCGCCGGCGCCGAGCGGAGGAGGAAGGCGGCCCTAGAGAGCGGCGAGGGAGACAGCCGGGGGGGGGCACGAGGCGACGCGGTGTGGTGTGGCGGCTCGGCGCTGAGGGAGAGACGGAGGGGGAGGGGCAGCGCTGCTGAGGAGGAGGAGGAGGACGAGGCCAGGGGATTGATGGCTCGCGGCAGCGGCTCGGGGAGGTGGAGCCGGCAGAGGCTGGGCTTCCTCACCACCATGCTGCGCTGCAACCTCCCCCCTGAGACCCAGAAGGTGGTGGTGTTCATCATCATGATGCTGCTGATCGTCATCAACGTGGTGCTCATGTTCCTGCTGGCCTTCCAGTAGAACGCACACACAGACTAATATACTCTCTCTCACACACACACACACACACACACATGAACACATTTGGCTCTTTATGAAGATAAACTGAAACACACACGGAGCAAGGGGCAGAAGAGGACATCCTGGTGGTGAGCGGGGCTGCTGGGATTGATGGGTGTCCAACATGGCAGAAGCAGAACACAGGTACAACCAGGAGAAGATCATATTGTGTGAGAGTGGGTCAATTGTGTACACCAGAAACATGTCAACAAGATGACTTAAGGGTCCTATGTGTGAAGGGGTTTATCAGCAAGTGTTCTCTCATACCTCTAGTCATCAATGCAGATGGGTGGTCCAGGTATTGAGATGTCTGCTGTGTGATTGTAGTCTCCACCCCAATACAGTGAAAATGATGTAATTCAGATTGGGGTGCATAAAGGATAAGGCTTATGTCATTCATTGCTTTACTAAATGTCAACAAATTCCATAAAAAGACCTGAAAAAACATTGATTTAGTCTGTCTCTCAATACTTCCTGAGTTCCCTGACCTCTGTGCTTTCATGCTCCATTGGCTAATCAATACATCTTTATCTTTCAAAAAATAAACAAACAAGTTTCATTAAAAATAAAACGTACTAATTTCCTAAAGCAGCTGGACAAACTTCACTCAACAAGCAGGACATTGTGTTTTTCTTCAGGTTGTTTTAACGTAAGATAAATACATTTGTGGTGTTACAGTGAGCTTTTAAGGCAACATAAATATGATGTATGCAGCTTGTGCAGATAGGATTTGTTGACTCAGTAAATACAATATTGTTCCTAACCTTACACTTACTTGTAAATGGAGAATTTCTTAGGTATTTGAGAGGATATTTGGATGATCCAAACCCTCTGAAAGCAGTATAACAGAGTGCTTTCAGGTGATGTAACACTCTGTGGACACATGGTTAGATAACATGGCTGATTGTGCTCCTAACATAGGACGCGGCTTTTATCATTGATTTAGTGCCATATATTATAATGAAATCTGAATGTAATGTAGAATATACTGAAGTTACCATACAGTAGTACCTCCAAAACATTTTGTATCTGCCTTTATTACCATCTAGCATCTTCTACAGCACCTAAAGTGCAGCCTCTGCCATGCCACTTGGCTTGTTCTAAATAAATCTGTCAAGATTACACTGCAGATATTGTAGCAACAAAGGCAACAGTTCTCACAGTTTGGAAAGTTTTCTTTTAACGGTGCTTTTGCGGACTGGATTTGTTTTTTAGGACAAGGATGGTTCTGTTCTGGAAAATACATACGTACATATTTTTTTTAGGGGTCAGATGTTCTCACCCAGAGAAGCTGCTTTACCTCTTGGTAGACAAACATAATTCGAGTGAATCGTCTTCCCTGCTCTTTTCTCTCCTACCTGTCCTTATGCTCCACTATTCAGCATCCTATCAAATCACTGTCTGCAGCTTTTAAAGATGTATGAAGATGATCGCACTTATCTTGTTTCCATTGATAATTCACTGCAGGGCAAGCACCACTCTGCTCTTTACCTTTACCTGTCCCACAATGGGACGCTCCATACATGTCATTATTTATTGAATTAAAAGAGATTTTTAGCACCAAGTTTGATTTTAATCAGCTGTTCACAAACGTCTTTTTTTCAACCTCTGAAATAAAGTTGGTGCCCCATCATCGTGTTGTACAAATATGTGAGTTTTTTATATGGAGTGATATCAGATTGTTTTCAATGTAATCATATTAGCCCTTAAAGTCAGACGACATATGTTTTATACCCGACCTACGCTGACTTTAGCTTCAGGGGCACAGCTGCTTGTGTATTAGCCATGGCTGTTACCATAGTGACCTTTAGTCATGCTATATGAGCACTGTGATGATGCTTGACCTGTTTACGAGCAGCTCGATGCTCACTATCCTCACATTAGAAACGGGACGGTGTGCTGTCATGAAGTCGAGGAGGATTCAGGAGAGAAGGGCAGCACCGAGGCAAGATCATGTGGGAGGGTTGCCTAGCAACAGCCGTATCGTCTGTTTCCCTCATCGCCATGATGGATCACAGGAGCCAGATCGCAGAAAAATATAAAACGACTGTCTTTAAAATCACTATCATCCGGACCCTCCGATCAGACGGGTCCAGCAGAGTCTGTGTTGCCTCTGAAGGAAAGAGCAGCATAATGGACGCCTCTGTAGAGACCGGGCCATGTTGACGCAGTAAAACTGGTGGTGTGTACGAGGCAGTGTGAAATATGACCACTGCAGTGTGTTCATCAATAACACCGGCTCCATCTCCTCTTCTGCTCTCACACTTCCTCTGCTGTCTCTCCGTCCACTTTCACCTTAGCTTCTTATTGATTCAGACTTCACCGCAATCAATGTCTGCTCGCTCTGCCCTGCTTGTTAAGCTTTATCAAAGCTTATTAATAAAGTTGGAAGGCAGGGACTGACCCGTGTGTTCTGAATGAAGGGCTTTCCTTTGACCTTATGCCTTTAAAACTGATTTCCCTGAACATGCCTTTGCTGAAAATACCAATTCTATCGAGGGAACATTATGTACCATCGCTGAGAGTGCATGATTTGGGCTGTAAATGGGCTGACTGAACACAAAAACATTGCACACAGTATGACTTTGTAACACTGCAGTCAATTTTTTAAACATCCACAACTATCAATTGTATTGTTTTTGTTTCTTTTGTTTTCCAAGCTCTTAAGAGTCAGCTTCTTTTTGTGCCATTATGCAGTATATTGTGTGATAACACTGTCCTTCAAAACCATACAAAAAAATCGACTTTGTTCGGACCCACATTAAAACATCCTAAAATCCATCATGTGTCGAGGAAAAACCTAGAGACGCTGATGATCCTCTGACTTTTAATCCTGCACCACCATGAGGTTAACATATTTCAAAATTGTAATAACTTTAAAATCAATACGAGTAATGGTTACACAAATGTTTGAGGAGTGTGTTGCACTGACGTCGTTCCCTCGGTTAAATCCATCCATCCTTTTAGTAGCTAGGTTTTTACGATGGGTTTTCATTATCTGATTAAATGTCCAACACTGCAGCACATGTTGACCTCTGACCCCTCTCCTTCCTCTGCAGCTGATCAGCGATGGCAGCGTGGTGTACGCCGAGGCGCTCTGGGATCACGTCACCATGGACGACCAGGAGCTGGGCTTCAAGGCCGGGGACGTCATCGAGGTAGTGGATGCCACGAACAAGGAGTGGTGGTGGGGTCGCATCGTGGACAGCGAGGGCTGGTTCCCTGCCAGCTTCGTACGGGTGAGACATCACTGATCCAATTACCCCTGCAGGCGGCTTTTAATTGCTCTGTTTGATTGATGACTGCTCCTGCTGCAGTAACAGCAGAACATTAACCTTCAACCGGTTATCAATACTCCTGCAGAATTAGAGTTCTGTTTCTTTTAGTGAAGACATTCCTCATGTAAATATAATATGTTATTGCACATGGGGTTCAAAATGCTTGTGCGTATTTGATTTATGTGAAGATATAATGTAAAATTAAAGGCAAGGCAAGTTTAGCACCTTTCAACACAAGGCAATTCAAAGTGCTTTACAGAAATGAAAGACATTAAGAGAATTAAGAAACATATTATAAAATGGCATTTCAAAACAGTCATTTAGAAGCAAAGATAATAAAACATGAATAACAAAGGAACATGAATTAAAGTGACAGTGCAGTGTGAGATACACACATCTGAAATGTTTAGGTCTCTCAATCATTGCTCACTTTTTAGCACACATAGTTTTCTATCACCTCACTTTCTTTCTACTTTCTTTTTAACTTATCCTTTAGTTATTTCCAGTGTTTCATGCTGAACGAACCCCCCTTTGGAAAGTTCTAATCTGCAACCCGATATTCCGGATTCAATGGATCCTGGCCGTATTTTTGTAGCATATCAAATTAATTTGCATTAAAGAGATGCCGAGGTGTTTATTGGGAAAAATTGTTCTTTAATAATTATTTTTCGTGTCCTCCTCAGTTGCGTGTGAACCAGGATGAGCCCATGGAGGAGTATCTGGCCCACTTGGAGGGGGCTCAGGCTGGAGAGGAGAACCGGGCCGGTCTGGGTCTGTTGCTGGGACCTGGTCTACCCTGCAAAGAACAGATGAGGACCAACGTCATCAATGAGATCATGAGCACAGAGAGAGACTACATCAAGCACCTGAAGGACATCTGCGAGGTTTGCATCATTTCCATCATGTCAAAACATCATGATTTTTGTTCCTTATTGTTAAACGAACACGTCAACCCCTCATCTGTCCAATATGTTCTGATATGTTTTCTGTTTCCCTCAGGGTTACATCAAACAGTGCCGCAAGAGGACAGACATGTTCACTGAAGAGCAGCTTCGGACCATCTTTGGCAACATCGAAGATATCTATCGATTCCAGAGGAAGTTCCTGAAAGGCCTGGAGAAGAAATTCAACAAGGAGCAGCCGCACGTCAGTGAGATCGGCTGCTGCTTCCTCGAACACGTAAGCAGATTCAAATAAGTCAATCCACAGTAGTGTAAAAATATAGAAAAAAAGGCACACTGAAGTAAGGTAAATATTGTTTTCGTAACACTATCTTTTCGTCTTGTGTGCAGCAAACAGATTTCCAGATCTACTCAGAGTATTGCAACAACCACCCCAACGCCTGCATGCAGCTCTCTAAGGTCATGAAGGTCAACAAGTACGTGTTCTTCTTCGAGGCCTGCCGACTCCTCCAGAAGATGATCGACATCTCGCTGGACGGCTTCCTGCTCACTCCGGTTCAGAAGATCTGCAAGTACCCTCTGCAGCTGGCTGAGCTGCTCAAATACACCAACCCACAGCACAGGTGAACCAAACCGAGATCAGGAGAACCACCGGTGCATTTATGGGCTAGGGTTAGCTTTGAAAGATGCTGTTGATATCGATATTTATCTTGGAAATACCTTGGAAATAGTAGTTTGACAAAATCTAATCTTAAGTCAAGGTCCTCACTTGATAAAGAAATTAAAAAAGGTTACACACTGTTGAAGTTTTTGGTCTTTTCATGGATTTTTTCAAACAAAAACAAATATATAGAACATTATCCTTTAAGCTTCATCTTGACTCACCAACTGCATGTCACACTTTGATCTTTAGGGACTATAAAGATGTGGAGGCGGCCTTAAACGCCATGAAGAACGTGGCGAGGCTCATCAACGAGAGGAAACGGCGTCTGGAGAACATCGACAAGATCGCCCAATGGCAGAGCGCCATCGAGGACTGGGAGGTGGGGAAAGAGGCCTTTCTGTTTGGAAATAATCTCTCGCTCTGCATCAGGACACGGTTGCAATTTGTGTGTGTGTGTGTGTGTGTGTGTGTGTGTGTGTGTGTGTGTGTGTGTGTGTGTGTGTGTGTGTGTGTGTGTGTGTGTGTGTGTGTGTGTGTGTGTGTGTGTGTGTGTGTGTGTGTGTGTGTGTGTGTGTGTGTGTGTGTGTGTGTGTGTGTGTGTGTGTGTGTGTGTGTGTGTGTGTGTGTGTGTGTGTGTGTGTGTGTGGATCCATGCAGGGAGACGACATCCTCAGCAGGAGCTCTGATCTGGTCTTCTCAGGAGAGTTGAGCAAGCTGTCCCAGCCTCAGGCCAAGAGTCAGCAGAGAATGTTCTTCCTCTTTGATCATCAGATGGTGTACTGCAAAAAGGTGACTCAGCATTTTGCACTATGTTATGCTGATGATAGGGGTAGAAACACATCTTCATCACTCAGTCAGCCTTCTAAAGCCTGGCTGAACTTCCTTTATCGTTGCAGGACCTGCTGAGGAGAGACATGCTGTACTACAAGGGACGGATGGACATGGACCACATGGAGGTGATAGACGTGGAGGACGGGAAGGAGAAGGACTTCAACATCAGCGTGAAGAACGCCCTGAAGCTGCGGTCGTTGGCTGGAGACGAGGTCCACCTGCTGTGTGCCAAGAAGCCGGAGCAGAAGCAGCGCTGGCTCCGAGCCTTCGCCGACGAGAGGACTCAGGTCCAGCATGACCAAGAGACAGGTCGGAGATGAATGAAAACATCTGAAATCATTATGTTAACTGATCTTCAATACCTTGTAGCCATTCTTCCTTCTCTGCTCTCTCTTAAAATGTGATTTATATATATATATTCTTCTCAACAACATCCACATTAATACTTTAAACTCCGCTCTGTGTGGTGCCTCAGGAAATGTTAGACTTCCAGCAGTAAATGGATTTCTAAGATGCTGATCCAGAGAATAAAAAGAATAATGTCAGCGAGGCTCGCTCCGTCTGTATTATACATCTGTTTCACTGTGACGTTATGAATAATGCGGAATTAGTGTTTCGACTGTTTTGTACATTTTCCATCCATTTAATTCAAATTGTATGGGAAGGAGATCTGTTCGATTCACTTTTTATGAGCAAACTAAATTAGGACTTATCAGGAATGCTTCTTAGGAATTGTCACGTCTGGTTAAATCACATGTGTGATTTGTGAAACTGGGCTCTATGAATGAACTGACTTCATAGTGGTACTATTTCTGTTTTTCAGGCTTCTCTCTCACGGAGGTCCAGAAGAAGCAGGCCATGCTTAATGCCTGTAAAAGCCATCCAGCTGGGAAACCCAAAGGTATGCACCCAAGCGTTCAGAGACAGATTTCACTAGTAGACGCACATCAAGCACCTGCACCTGAGTGTGGGAGACTCAGTGTGGGGTTTTCTATCAGACTGTATATCTTCTTGTTCATACGTTTTATTTCCTTTTTCAGGGGATATAAAACCCCTCAAGGGATATAAAACCCCTCAGGTCATCCTAAGTCTCAGTGTAATATCAGTCTTAAGATGTCTTTCTTCTCCCTGAGCTTGGACAGGGGTCTCCTCACTATAAATAATATATAAGCAATGATCTATGATGCATGCAGCAGCACTTTTTATTGGAATTGTATGTCACTAGGACCTTTTATTCTTCAAGCATCCCAGAATCGCAGTAAAGGTTATACTTGGACTAAAAATACTTCTTCAGCAGACTTATTGATGAAGAGTCCTACTGTACCCTCACTCTATCAAAAGACAGATTCTGACAAAAATGTCCCAATCGTTGTTTTTTTATTGAAACTGTTAGTAAAACGTCGCGCAGAGATGTTTTCAGAGACACATTTCAGTACTTAAAACAATTAAACTGGTCAGTTTTTAGTGATGATTTCCAATGGCGTTAGCTTAACTCAGACAGACAGGCAGATAGACAGGCAGGCAGACAGACAGACAGACAGGCAGACAGACAGACAGACAGACAGACAGGCAGACAGACAGGCAGACAGACAGGCAGGCAGGCAGACAGGCAGATAGACAGACAGACAGGCAGGCAAACAGACAGACAGGCAGGCAGACAGACAGACAGGCAGACAGACAGGCAGACAGGCAGATAGACAGACAGGCAGGCAGGCAGGCAGACAGACAGGCAGACAGACAGACAGACAGGCAGACAGGCAGATAGACAGACAGGCAGACAGGCAGACAGACAGACAGACAGGCAGGCAGGCAGGCAGGCAGGCAGGCAGGCAGGCAGACAGACAGACAGACAGGCAGGCAGGCAGGCAGACAGACAGATTGACAGGCAGGCAGGCAGACAGACAGGCAGGCAGGCAGGCAGGCAGACAGACAGGCAGGCAGGCAGACAGACAGGCAGACAGGCAGGCAGATAGACAGACAGACAGACAGACAGGCAGGCAGACAGGCAGACAGACAGGCAGGCAGACAGACAGGCAGACAGACAGACAGGCAGAGAGACAGGCAGGCAGACAGACAGACAGGCAGATAGACAGACAGGCAGGCAGGCAGGCAGACGGACAGACAGGCAGATAGACAGACAGGCAGGCAGACAGACAGACAGGCAGGCAGATAGACAGGCAGGCAGGCAGACAGACAGGCAGACAGACAGACAGGCAGGCAGATAGACAGGCAGGCAGACAGACAGACAGACAGGCAGGCAGATAGACAGGCAGGCAGGCAGGCAGGCAGGCAGGCAGGCAGGCAGGCAGGCAGGCAGGCAGGCAGGCAGGCAGGCAGGCAGACAGGCAGACAGGCACACAGACAGACAGACAGATGAATGTATGCTTCCTGTCACTGTGTACGACCTCTCTTTAGTATTCTGTATGCGATGATCCTTTCTCTCCATGTCCTCCCCAGCAGTGACCAGGCCGTACTACGACTTCCTGCTGAGACAGAAGCACCCCTCCCTCCCCACGGCCGTGCCCCAGCAGCAGGTGTTCATGCTGGCCGAGCCCAAGCGCAAAACCTCCACCTTCTGGCACAACATCGGCAGACTGACACCCTTCAAGAAGTAAAGAAATCAGAAAGGAAGAAGTATGGGATGAAGGAACAGAGAAGGAGGAGGAGGAGGGCTCCCTGCTCGTGCCTGACAGACCCTTTTTATTCTCTCTTTTCTTTCCTACTCGTTGCCCTAATACTGATCCATTGTATAGATGAGGATGATTATGATGAAGAGGAGATTATTTTTCGAAAGCACTTTAAAGGTTGGTCAACAATCAGACTTGAGAATGGTCTCCCGGAGACACGGAGAGTGGACTCTTGCTTAACTTGCTACTACTACTACTACTACTACTACTACTACTACTACATCTTCAATCCGGCGCCGATTGGTACTAATACTACTACTGTACTGCTGTGAGCGAGCGTGGGACTCCTGATTGTGCTGCCTCTGTGAAGACGTTGGCCATCGTCAAAATTGTGTAATTTCTTTCCACTGTTGTGTTGTTTTATGATTTCACAGATGCCAAGTGTTCACAGTGCCAGACGATTTGTTTTTATATTTGTTTGTTCCGTGTCTGTTTATGAAAAAAAAGGGAAGAGAGGAGGTAGTTTCCTGTGCTTTTTCTCCGTGCAAATATATCATTTCAGCTCGGTTTTCTAAAGTGTTTTGTGATCTCCATCTGCCGGGCTCTGTATTTCTCTGGTGCGAACACTTCATGAAATGCAGGAAGATTAGGAGCGACCCACAACTAGCGGCGACACACACACATTCCTCGAGTCTGTTCCTCGACTCCTCCTTATACCTACCATGTCAATGAAAGTAAATAGCCTGTTACTTTTTCGTTTTTTTTTTTAAAGTGCCATTTGAAGTGTGTCATGGATGACTTACAATGACATGCATGGATGTGATGAAAAAATACTGTGAAGAATATTTTTTTATCTCTGAAGAACCCTGCTATATTTAACCAGATCCAAGAAACTGGGATTCACACACACACACACACACACACACACACACACACACACACGTTCTTTTATCTACCTTTCCTCCTGATAGCCAGTCATCCTGCTCCGTGTTTCTGGTCCTCCAGTATAATCTAATTTCACATCAATGCAGCCCAGTGATTTCCCTCTGTAAGTGCATTCAGTGAAATGTGCTCCTTTCACCTTTTATGTTCAAATGTTTTTGCTTCTGACGATATGGAATATTAAACATTCCTAAGCTGATAAATGTGTCTGTCGGTCGAGATCATTAGTAATTTATTTCACACCACACAGCACTCACACATCATGGGGGGGGGGGTGTGGGCACGTCACGATGCTGCCGGTTTAACCTCCAGCTGCGTATGGTAGTTAAATCAGGTTTAAAGGAACACTCAAGTTCAAGCTTCTCATCTACAAAACCTGTTATTTATATTTCTCTTAGCATTTTGTATAAGCATGAATTCTTTATTAAAGGGAAATTCTGGAAGATCAAACCAAATTATGTGAGAGGATAAACAATAGTTATAAATAGCTGCCTCAGTTTTATGAATTGTGATCTTATAATAACACTTTCTTTTTAAATAACCATTAGGCACAACTCCCCACAAATGTTATTCTTACAATCCTTTTGTTTGTGCTTTTAAGTGTATCTAAATGATTTTTTGTGCAAGCAGTGGAGTTAATGTATTGGTTACTGCACATCTCACACTGGTTAGGTTTACATGCAGATTAGAGGCGGTGAAGTGGGAAGTAGATTGCTCATAGACCTCTCCATATATCACAATTTAGATTATTTTTGCTCTTTAATAAAAAAACTAGGAAATTGGATTTTCACTGCTAGAAATGTTTAGCATAACATTAAAACATTGATATCCTGTTTTGCTGTCAGTCACAAGAGGCAACTTTAATTTATTGTCAAAAGGAAAGAAATCTAAACAAAGCATCATTTCATTAAAAGACTGAATCCCCGCAGACTCAAAGTAAGTGAAACTGAAACACAGTGTGACATCTCTGTCGGCTGGGGTGAGGAACCGCAGGAGAACCGGAGCTTCAAACACACGCAGAAGTAGGCCAGTGGGATGAAGCCTGACAACTCTTTGATATGAATTAGATCTGAAGCGTATCTGCTTTCAGCTCCTGATGGTGAGCCAGTAATGGACCAGACATGGAAAACAATACTCAATATTTATTTTAATTCTTCATAATGGCTATATATCCAGTTAGAACAATGTGTAGATGGCATCTGCCGAACGGAAACAAGAATAAAAGCTGCTTTGTTGCCAGGTTTCAGTCAGAATAACTAGAGCACTGGAGTTTCTCACATAAGTGTAACACTTATCCAGACACCAAAAAAATGCCAACTTGAAAGACTTCTACAAAAGAAGGGAAAAGTCAGAGTAAATCTGCAAAAAAATATAAATATACAAATACAACTTCATTTTTATATTTTAGGTTAAATAAAGACAGGAAAAATTATCTTTGATATGTAAAAATACAATATCATGAATAAGCATGTGTCGTACACAGATATTTTTTGAAGAGCTACATAAAATATAGAGACGCATTCCTGCCTGTAATATATAAATGATTCTCATATGCAAACATATTACAAATGGGATTGGAGTTTATAGAGATACACTATTAATTAAGTGTAACCCCAATGCAGTTTTGCACTTGTTTAGGGAGTGTGCTTAAATGTTGGCCTCTTCCATGCATAGTCATTTACTTTTGCCCTCTGCGCATCTGGGCATATTGAGCAGCGTACGACTGCCTGCCTTTGTGCTGTTCTTCCTCTGATTCAGAAATCTCCTCCTCTCCTTCATCATCATCATCATCATCTTCTTCTTCATCCTCCTCTTCTTCTTCCTCCAGCTCTTCCTCCTCTATGCCTCTCTGGCGTTGTAAGGTGCTGCGAGACTGCAAAAATAAACAACAATTATGGACAACAATTCAAAATTAAATATGGAATAAATCATGGCTTATCTCACCCTCCTGACGGTGTCTGGGTGCTGGCTGTGTTGTTGTCTGTGGTGTTGACCCGTGGTGGAGGCCAGCGTTGACCTGAAGGTTTGACCTTTGGGGGAGGCCAGAGGGGGAGTGAGGTAGAGGCCGGTGAGGGGAGGAGAGGAGCTCAGAGGAGAGAGGCGTCCAGCCAGGGAGTCGGACATCTTGATCCGTCCATTGAACAGCTTTGGAGACATAACGGCAGCGTCAAGTTTAACCAAAAGATCCAGGACAGAGGATGTAAGATAGGCCTTATGACCCGGTGGTAAAGCTTGAAACTGCACTGAGTATAAACTCTAATACTCCAGTCTGTCTTACAAGTTGTTAGCAGGCATTTAGTTTGCTAAGTCGTCTTGACTACAGTGCTATTATCTTAAGTTACCTCCAGATCCTTTTGGATGTTCATCTCCTCCAGGTTGTGGCATGTGTGTGCGTAGACCTCCAGCGCTTTCGCATGGAACAGCATCTCCACTGTGATGAAGTCTGTGAAGATCCTCTGCAGACACACAGAGTAGTGGTTGTTGTCAGTGAGGCATGGACGCTGTAGGATGTGTGTGTACTGTGAGTGTGAGGCGTACTTTGATATCCTCCAGTTTCTGCCTCTGGAAGTCTGTGATGCTCTCCTCCAGCTGTCTGATGCTGCGCTGGGCATTGTTCGACGCCTTCTGAGCATTTACTTCTGCCTGTCAATTAACACACAATACAGCATACAGAGCTTTACGTCAGGGTCAGTATGAACTACTAAAGGGTCGGTAATGTGAAGATAGTCATGAGATAATGATAAAACCATGTACGTTACCTGAGACTGAAAGGGATTGTCAAGAAAATATTATAAGTGTAGGTGAATCATTTTAAATCTTTCTTGAAAACTCAGTCAGACACATAACATTTTGTGGACATGTTACGCTGTCAGATGTGTGAAGGATACGATGCTCTGTCGATCCGCTGGGTTCCTCAGTCGGATTTTCTCCAGTTTCTGCATCTCCTTCAGCTCTCTTTTCAGATCCGTGCTGAACTTCTTCAGATCTGCCTGAATAGATACACTGTCAGCTCACACAAAACTGTCTTTTTGATGTTGTGTGTAGATGTGTTTCACTGTACTCACAAGACAATACAAAAGACAGCAGTAGTTGTTTACATAAAATGATGCAAGTATTCTTATCTGAGAATATACACCTTGAATTGTATTTGAGGACTAGAACATTATGCATTTTGTAAATCATATTCCAATTGAAAAGAGAGACTACCCAGGGTTTTGCATTATGTTTTTTTTATTTGTTCCCTACCTGTTATTAGGTAATAAAAACTATGCAAAACTCAGAAAATGGATTCCCAGAAGCAAAGCTTATTGGAAAGAGGGAATTAAATTCAGTCTGTTATTAGTTTAATTACAGAAATATCTACATTGGAAGCACATATATGTTACCAAACTCACCCTTTTATTCTTAACTACTTCTCCATAGGCTTTTAGAGGAGCAACAACTCTTGTCTCCAGTCTCTCAACCTGCAACAATAAAGCGCTCATCGTTACATCAACTAATTCCTTTCCCTAGAGCACATAACATAAGCCCAGCGTCTCCTACCTGAGCCTGCCTGTAGTCCTGCACCATGGCCAGGTCCTCGGCCAGGTTCTTCAGGCCGCTCTGCAGCTCGGGGTCTTCTCTGCTGGAGAATTCAAAGAGCTGAGCCACCAGCAGGTCGGCCTTGTCTCTCAGCCTGGCTGTCTTCCTGGTGTAGGAGGCCAGCAGCGAGCAGATCTCCCCCAGGTACTTCTCTGCATCCTTCACCGCCTGCTCCATGCTCTTCACCTGGACATCCCTGCCAGTAGGATATCTATTATTGTAAAATATGGGGAATAAACTAGCTATTAGTTATTGTCTCTGTGGATAATGTGAAGGATAACAGAACTGACTCCTACCTGGAGAAGAGGGTGGTCATATTTGCTCTGTTCCTGCAGCTGCTGTGCTTTGTTGACTCGGCTGATTCTCACCTTTACCAGGTAACAGAAGACAGTTGCCATGGAAACACTTACAACAGATGGTGTGCAACAGCTGAAGTGAGGGTGTAATTGCTGCTTTTCGCCACACGAATGCAGCAGAGCATTATTATCGCCATCTTACAGGGAGGAAGAACTGAAGAAGAGTCTTTCTGTCTCTTCTATTAAGGGATTAAGTTAGACGTTTTTTACACCCTTTCAGTTCAGTTCTCTATGCAAGAATTGACATGAAACACAGGGTTTTACAACTTGTACGGCTGCCTGCAACAGAGCTTTTTTTTACCTCACTATTACCACTAGGGGGAACCATATATTACCCTCAGAAGACGTGATGTGGCGGGAAAACCTTGCTAATTTAATGTCCACCACAGTCACACATGAATATAAATACACCTTTAGCTTATATCAAATGTCACTTACTAGACACATTTAGAAGGTTTTACAAATGTTGTCTATCACTCCAAGTATCAGGAAGGTGAGGGAAAATGTATGTAGAACTCACATGTCTGATTTTCTTCTATTGACAGCTAAGGCAGCAGAAGCCCCTCCCTCTGAGGCCCAAAACAACTTAGTGCATTCAGGCTGAAGACATCCAGCACAGCTGAGGAAAGGTAAGCTCAACCTCTTACAATTCGATGATTTAAATGACAGAAATGTCACATGAGTTGGAAAGTCTTTCAGGGTAAATGTTCTTTTTTTAGACTTATCCTATTATACATTTGACTTGTACAGGAGACAACTTCACACTGGTAACATTTATCTGATGAGTTCCCTCCAGGTCATTGCAGCTGGGAATGAGGATAGTAAAATAAATATTAACTAATAGGAAGAAGACATTTGACTCTTAAATATTGTTTTTCAACATTAATGCTTCATAAGTTTAACTTTAAATGCCTAGAGCTCATTTTGGTGTTAATATTATTTGGTCCACTTTATAGCGTCCCACCTCTGATCTATTAGTTTAAGATTACAGTGTTTTCCTGTACAGAAACCACACTTTTGGTTTGAGTGACTTCACTGTGACCTGGCGGTTTGTTATCTCAGAGAGGCTGAGGACTCAGTCTGGTCTGTGGCTCACTGATAATGTTGTGCAGCTGATGACAGTGTGTCAGCCTCTGTCCATCTACTGACTGTACACACATTATGTCAAACAGTGAGTCAGCGGCACGTTGGAGGTCCTTCTGACTTCCCATTTATCCCTGGAATATTCCACTTGTAATCTCTTTCCCTTTGCAATGTTATGAAATGATTGCTAAGTCATACCTGTCACCCTACATTTCTTTAGGACCAGCAATGTGGCGTTCATGCTTTCTCGTGGCAGTGCTGACTGGGAATGTATTCCCAGTGTCAGGGTTCAGTAATGGGAAGGTGAGTGTTGCCTGTGGAGACATGATGCCTCAGCATGGTCACGGCCCTAGCCCTGACCCCCCTCCCTTCAGCATTACCGTGGATACAGCCTCATTCACCCCTGGTGACAACATCACAGGTAGACTGCAACACCTGAGCTTTACAGTGAACGCATCATCTCTCCTGTTAGCTATTGTGCGAATAAGCACACGTCCCACCGTCCGGGACGTGTTATTTACAATATCGGACAAGTAGATCTTTCAATTGACTTGTCCGGCGGACAATTGACGTTTTTCGCCCTCATTTATTGACAAATTATTGATAAATTCAGTTTACAAAAGGCAGAACTCATTCGCAAATTGTCCGTGTCTGCCATTGTTCGTTTAGAAATGTTAGTTTCGGTTCTGCTTGTCGATTCCTAAGGAAATGGAAGACGGGGGCGGGGCGGGGCGGGGCGGGGCGGGGCGGGACGAGTAGCACAGTGGCAGGGTTGGAAAGCAAAACTCGGTTCCGAGTAGGAACAAATAACAATTGTCCGGTACGACGGGATTAATAAATTGTGAGGACAGGAGGCGAGGCCGAGCCCCGCGGACCGCAGCTCTCTTTCTCTCTTTCTCTCTTTCTCTTTCTCTCTCTCTCTCTCTCTCTCTCTCTCTCTCTCTCTCTCTCTCTCTCTCTCTCTCTCTCTCTCTCTCTCTCTCTCTCTCTCTCTCTCTCTCTCTCTCTCTCTCTCTCTCTCTCTCATATGTGTGGTTGGACTCTGACTGTCTAACAGGCAGGTTGCAGTGTAACATCAGAGGAGACTGGGCCAATTGTACATTCTCAAACTGCACCACTTAGAACTAACTAAACGATGCAGAGATTATTTTTATATGATTTTATTCAATAACCGTAACGAAATTCAACAGTATGAAGTGATTTGTAAATAGGAATACAGATTTGACTTAATGTTTTCATAAATATATTTTTCTCCCAGTTTGTCATGGGACTTATTTTTACCCTCTCAAAGAACCGGAATCGAGAACCAAAAATAACCGGAATCGAAAAGCAGAACCGGAATCGTTAAAATCCAAACGATACCCAACCCTATGTGTGATGCAGTAAAATCTTAACGCTCACTTACGTTAGCGTTGTCGTTAAAAACCGTGGGAAAATGTAAAATACGATGGCGAAGAAGAAGATTCCAGTGGCCCCAATTTTTGTCCATTCTGGACAAGTGAAAAATGTATTCGGACAAGTAAATTGCCAAACTCACTTGTCCATGGAAAAGTACTCTCTAAAAACCTTTTCTCACACTGAGCTGATATCTGTCCTTCCTCCTATTCTCCATCCACAGTGACTTTACAAGCGGCCTCCTCCACCCCCACATACTTCAAGGGGTTTCTGATAGAAGCTCGGGATGCTGGGAAATTGAACTCCCCCGCCGTGGGTTCCTTCCTCCTGACTGACCCACAGGAGTCCCAGCTGCTGCAGTGTGGACACACTCAGGTATTCAGGAGCTACTAACCTGTGGTATAGGAGCAATGTGCGACAAATAACATATTTCTAAATACAATTTTCTTCCCAAATTTCAAATTGCTACAAGTAGTGGGTCAGTCGAGGTCTACATCATTTTGCAGCTTTTTCAGTCTTTATTCCGGGCATATGGAAGAGGAATATGTTTGTAGGATAACAATAAGTGTCCCTAGAAAACATTCAACTTCTCCAAAAGTGCCCAAGGCCTTCATTTTCCCCCGACTATTGAATGTTGAGTTGAATGATCCTTGATGTTTCTTACCCTTAAAATTATTTGAAAGGCTGAGGAAAAGTATTTGTTGTCCTGCAATGCGACATGATGCTGGCCCAAACTCGTGGAGACATCTTTGCTAAAGCTCTCTCTAAAGAGTGAAATGCTGCTGGTATTACCCTTAATTATTACTTACTGTACTGGATGACAGCATGAGCTAAGTTACCGAGCTGCTAGTCTGAGCATCACCATCACCTCAGGATTAAAACCACATGTTTAATGATGTTGTTCTTTGAGTGTGTGACACTGTGAATCCCTGTCATTTGAAGGGATCTGGGGTGAGCCACAGGACAGACTCAAGAAAGACTCGCATTCAGGCCGTGTGGCAACCTCCAAACAACCCTCCACAGAGAGTCCAGTTTCTGTGAGTGTGCACTACACTTCAGTTCAAAACTATTGAGCACATGATTACAATTGAAATGCTGACACAGACCCTACTATCAGACAATCTGTAACTCAATAAAAGGGTTTGCAACTCTTGTAAAACAGGTGTTTGAAGATAAAGTTCATAGTTTATTGCTTATTGCTTTTCGACCATTTAAAAATACTTAATAGGTTAGGGTTAGAGTTAATAGGTTAGGGTTAGAGTTAATAGGTTAGGGTTAGAGTTAATAGGTTAGGGTTAGAGTCACCATTTTATAGGAAACACAACATTAAAATGCAAAAAAATATATGAATTCAATAGTCATGGCAAAGTATGAGAACACATAAATACTAAAAAATAACATTACAATTAAAATGTTAAAAAATAAAGGAAATGTGTTTTTAAAAGTGTATTAGATAGAAATGATTATGGAGTTATAAGCCCAAACTTTTCTGAGTGTTTTTGCTTCTTCTCTCTTAACATTATAGCCTATGATACTATTACTAATACTTTTTGAGGTGTTTTTTGTGTGTCGTTGCAGTGTGACGGTGCTGCATAAGTATAAGACGTTCTGGGTGAAGATGGCAGGTCCTGTGGTGTCTCTTCACGGAGCGACTGCTGCTCCATCCACTCCTGCTCCTCCTCCAACCAGCAGCCCCCCCCCTCTGTCTGAGCCGGTCAGTCATCATCACAAACACAATGATAATACCAGAGGTTTCAAATGTTATTTTTTTCAGTAATGATTACTCTAACTACACTACCATGTTGTTACCATCCTACCTTAAAGGTCACCTGTTATACAAAGTCCCCTCTGTGTAAAGAGATTCTGAAAGTTTCAGGAAAAAAGATTCTCTCACTTTTTGTCCTGATCCATTTATATAAAAAGCTGTCTGAAAATGAGCTGATCAGATTTTGTCCACTTTATGATGTCATAACATTTGGCTTGTGTAACCATTAGCCCCCCCCCCCTTATCACCTGAATCTCCTCCTAGAGCACCATAGTGTTCTTTGTAACCAGATATCTCTCAGAGGGGCATGGGGAGGGGCTCCTTATTTTCATCTAAAGTAACAGACAGAGAATCAGCCCTTTTTGAAACAGGGCTGAAACAGAGGGGATTATGGGATGCTGCAATGATCTGTTTGATGTTTCGAGGCCAAACACTTCAGAGACATGTTAGGTAATGAAAAACAGTATAACAGGGGACCTTTAACCCGTAACATGTCGCTGCTCACATCTTATGACTGATAAAAGCCTTGAACCTTGAACCTTGATCTTCCGACCTGGGCCATATTTGTTATCCAAACATGGTGGTTCACGATAACCATGTCCGAAACTGTCTCCTTCCTCCTCAGTTCAGTTCAGCGGGATGTGGCCTCAGTAAATCTTGCCTCAGAGATCCAGTGGGCTGTCACCCAGAGTCAGATCCCGCCTGTTTCTTCCTGTCATTCGTTACTGATCAACAAGGAGGGAGTGTGACGTTTGAGTTGAGCGGGCCAGCTGAAGGATATTTGACCTTTGCCCTCTCTCTGGACAAATGGATGGTGAGTTATATCATTCAAAATATTAATTCCCACGGCTGAGTCCACTTCAAATGAGGCAGAATTCTCAAACATGAATGAATTTGTACAGCTTTTGTAAAAAACTACGTAGGTTATTTGCATTTTTTCGACATCCTATACTATGTCCTTTTCCTGCATATTTTGACATACTGTACAACCACATATTTTCACATACTTTTGAATATGCTATACAAATAATCGTCATACTTACCACACTGATTGGTTAAATAGATGTTTTGAGAAATGTTATTAAGAAATATATGGTGTAATGGATAAGGCACTGACCTCTGGAGTAAGAGAATGTTGGTTTGATTCCCGTCTGGGTCCTTGCAGTATCTTCTAATAAAAGTTTTTTTTGTATTTTTTCGACATGCTATACTATGACTTTTAGGTCATTTTTACTGACAAATATATTATTTAGATGAGGGGGGACCCTTATCTACATTTTTTAATTTTTAATACAAGGGGGGGACCCTTATCTTAAAAAAAAAATTGTTATCACCCCCCCGACCCTTATCTAAGAAAATATATGCATGCTATACTATGACATTCTTTTCAACATTTGATACTATGCCTGGTTTCTACACACTATACTGTGCCTTCATTCGACATAATGTAGTTGTTTTCAATTTTTTCGACATACTATATGATGTCGTTTCTGTCCTTTTCATCAACCTACTATACTACGCCTTATTTCAACAAACTATAAATGACCTTATTTCGACTTAAAACACTATCCCTGCTGTCAATTCTTGTGATGTTATTATTGACGTGTTTTCATTGTGGTCCTGTTTACCATGAACTCTTCAACCTTCCCTTTTACAGTTAGACAAACAACAGCTTTGGGACTGAACACAATGAGCTATAAACAGATGTATGAACATTGTTCTGCCATTGTAGGGGAATGATGACGTCTACATGTGTGTGAGTGATGGAGGCAGCGTCACCATCAGTGCTGCGTACGTCTCTGGGCGAACATACCCTGAGCGGCGATACAGGTACACACTCCGACACACACTGATCACTATGACACACAGTTACTATGATGGCTGTATGTTTTACAGTGTTGACCGTTCTGTTTGCAGCAGGATCTGTGGGGTCGGGCATGGAGGTTGGCTGATGGGTTAATCCAATGTCGTTTCCAAAGAAAAATCATTCTCCCTCACGCCGAGGGCAGGTTCAACTTAAGCCAGAGCTACTTCCTGTTTCTTGCAAACGGTAGATCTCAGCAGGGTAAGACAGCAGTGACTTGATGTTTAACATGATGGGTATGCAAGGCTTACAAAACAATAGCTAGTTATTCTTGTCCACTACCAATATCAATCAATCAACCTCGGGGTCATGTGCTTTCAGACTAGGTTACATTGAGAATACTTGATATTCATATCACATTGCTATATACTGACATGACATGAGCATTCTTGTGCGTTTAATAACATTTTGTGTAATTGAGTGCAGAGTCCATGTTGTCAGCAGTTTGTCCTCCACAGGTTTTATCCACAGACATGATCGCCAGCCTCTCATCTCCTCGAACCAGAAGGAGATCACGGGTCCTCCTGACGATCTCTGTGGCTCCCGCTCCCCTCTGCTCATCAAGATCCATGGTCGGTTGACAAACATTGCATTCATATGGGTCTAGCATGTGCTAACGCTATACTATTGCAAGTAATTCTGGTGTGAAATATCATGCTAAAAATAATCATTCCTTACAACCTAGTCTGTGACTTCTGCTATGTGTTATTTGATTCAGTCAGTCCCAATGAAAACCCAACAAAAACCTTAGTGGAAAGTCAAGATGTTTATTTGTGTTTAAACGGATAGATTAGCTTTAATTTACTATAGGTGTCAGAGAAAGTAGAGCAGAGAGGGCAAGACAAAGCGTAACCGTACAGAACTTTCCAAAGGGACGGCACACAATGATTTTACAACAACCAATAGAAGACAAGGACTTAAATAAAAGCAGAACTAATCACACAGATAAAGCACAGCTGGAGAGGGCCGGCAACAACACAAGGGCAGCAGGGAAAACATCCAGGTGTGAAAACGTACAGACAGGAAGTAAAAGCAGACATAACACAGTGGGTGAAAAACGTTTCAAAATAAAACAGGCAACAAAAGACAGAGCATGGCAGTCGGACAGGCTTTAATTCAAGGCAGAAAGTAGATGATACCTCATTGCTTAAGAATTATACATGTTTTTCCCCTTATTTCTGTTCCCTCAGGTGTTTTAATGATGACTGTCTGGATGTGGATGGTGAGCACAGCCATCTTCATTGCTCGCCACTACAAAAACGTCTGGCCTGAGAAAACTGTGCTGGGACAAAAGCTTTGGTTTCAGGTGAGAGACCAGTATCGTTACAATGACAGTAAAACACACACATGGATAGGCTCTGAAATGTCACATAAAATCTCTGAGGAATATAACAGTGATCTAGTCTTCATCAAGTTTTAAATAGTCCACCTCCCTCATTTTCATTCTCTCTGTAGCTTCATCGAACCATCATGGTGTTGGCTGTGCTTCTCACTGCTGTGGCCTTCACCCTGCCTTTTATTTACAGAATGGGATGGAGCAAGGTAAGAGTGTGTGTGTGTGTGTGTGTACGTGTGTGTTTGTACATGGACCCCCTCCATGATTGCCCACCTGTCCCTCCATCTGTTTAACTGGCTCTTGCCATCCCTGAATCTTTTTAGTGTGTGTGTCTCTGTGTCCCACACACACATCTTCACAACAACACACTCTGCCATCAGCATTGTGTCATTAGCATTTTCTTTTACTGGTGGACTTCAGTCTGAGTGTGTGTGTGCTTAGCAGCAATCTATAAAGACTTGTCCTTGAAGTAAGTAGCAGATTTGTATATTTCATGTACATTCAACAACATGCTGAAGATCTTGAGAAATGTAGGTATATCTTTTAAGTCTTGATGAAGTCTGTGTCTATAAAGTGGAGTGTCACAGGTTTAGCAATAATATCACGGGCAGAAAAGACAAGAAGTAAACAAAACAAGACACAGGGACAAAATACATTTCAAAATAAAACAGGAAAAACACCAGGATCATGACATGGATGTGATTATCTTCCCCTAGTTCCAACATCTCCAAAGCGTGGAAAATAAAAATGTAGGCTAGATAATTGTGCCTTTTATAATGCTTGTCTCTCAGTCTGTGTTAGCACTGTGATGAGGTGTTTGTCTGAGTGTGTGTGTGTGTGTGTTCCAACCAAGGCCATCTGTGTACGATGATAATGACATGTTATGATCATTATGTTTGACAAGTGAGTCAAACGTTATCCCCTTCGTGGAGGATTCCTGTTGTTCAGCTTCTTCTGCTGTGTGTGTGTGTGTGTGTGTGTGTGTGTGTGTGTGTGTGTGTGTGTGTGTGTGTGTGTGTGTGTGTGTGTGTGTGTGTGTGTGTGTGTGTGTGTGTGTGTGTGTGTGTGTGTGTGTGTGTGTGTGTGTGTGTGTGTGTGTGTGTGTGTGTGTGTGTGTGTGTGTGTGTGTGGTGTGTGTGTGTGTGTGTGTGTGTGTGTGTGTGTGTGGTGTGTGTGTGTGTGTGTGTGTGTGTGTGTGTGTGTGTGTGTGTGTGTGTGTGTGTGTGTGTGTGTGTGTGTGTGTGTGTGTGTGTGTGTGTCATGCTGCTGGTTCTGGTGTAAGTGACACAAATCCACCGAGTGTTTACTCATCACCACAGAGGAGCTTCAGGACAGTCAACAATCTGCACGTTCTGACACCGGCTTAAAGGTGATGGGGGGGTGTGTGTGTGTGTGTTGAATATGGAGGTCTATGCTGCCTCCTGTGGGTGGACTGAAGATGTTTGTGGTTGTATTACAGCTAATGAGAAAGCAGCAGGCTCAAAACTACTCTTTGTAATAAGACTGTATTTTTCTTCATAGTCTTTTGTACTTTTAGCATTCCCAAATGTTCCATTAAAATCTCATCTCAGTTTCTGAATCGCAGTCATCAGGGGTCTACTTCTAACCAATTTGAGGGACTTAAGAGTATTTTAAGCGAACATACATTACACTGTTAGTGTACAGTTTTATTATTATGCTGCTGTGTTTATTGTATTTTTGTAACTCTGGCACAACTATTTCCTTCGGGATAAATAAAGTCTTATCTTAAATTATCTTATTATACAGTTTGATTGTGAAGTGGAGGATACTCTGTACTTGAGTCCATTAGGTGTGCTAATTTGACAAATCCCAGCCCGGGTCTTCATATATTTTAGTACTTAGAGGACATCCATTCTCTAACAGGAGCAGTTCTTATTTTGAAGCTTTTTGATACCGACTTATTTGTTCCACATCTCTATTGAAAGAGTTTTGCAGTGGCCTCTAGGTGTCTATCTTTCTCCATGACACACCGTCAGAACGTACTGACTGAATCCGGCAAAAATAAATCATAAACAAGACGTTTGATTATTTGGAAACATAGTATGCGTTTGCAGAATAGTCCAGATCACCTATAACTATGTTGGAATTTTTCCAATAGCTTATGTTAGTGGTGTAATTTATGAACAAAGTGTGTATGAATATGACTCTAAATGGGCAGCCATTAGGTGTCAGCATGCTTCAGACAGAACGGGTGTTATTTTCTACTAATTGAGATTGCTTGCAGGGTTAAGTGCATACAGTATGAATACTAAAGCTCTGAGGCAGCCTTTGCTCTGATCCTTCCTGCTGTCAGGCCTTGTCTCTGATTCTGGTGTGACACCGTGTGAACTTCACACACCGCCTGCTGTTCCCCCCCGCTGTGACCCTTCCTCCTCGCTGAGCTTTTGAAATGAATTCTCCTGAAGGGCTTCGGGTTGCTTTAAAAGGATATTCTGTCGGAAAATATCAGAGTTGACAGCAACATGTACAGAGTCTAATTCAATCAACAGTAACTCTTCATGATCAACACTGTGTTTACATCAAAACAAATGAATACATACTATTCACAACCATAAATTATCATTAAACATGTCATAACTGCCAGTTCTTTTTTACATGTTTCCCCATTAGGACTTTAAAGGTCACCTATTATGCAAAATCCACTTTTTATGTCTCTTCTACATCAACATGTGTCCCCTCTGTGTAAAGACATTCTGAAAGTTTCGGGAACAAAGATTCTCTCTCTTTGTGTCCTGATCCATTTATATAAAAACCTGTCTGAAAATGAGCTGATCAGATTTTGGCCACTTTATGATGTCATAACGATTTTTTGGCTTGTGTAACCATTAGCCAATCACCAACCAAGGTAACCCCCCCCCCCTCCCCCCCCCCCTTATCACCTGAATCTCCTCTAGAGCACCATTGTGTTCTTTTTAACCAAATATCTCTCAGAGGGGCGTGGGGAGTGGCTCCTTATTTCATCTAAAGGTCCTTACACACCCAAACTGACACCATAGAACACGTCCCGACGTCACGTCGCCTCACGTCTCCTGCGTCTCCCGCGTCTTGGCCATGTTTCGCACTGGAACACACCGCAAAGACTTCAGCCGACGGCCAAGTAGCACGTACGAACTGCGCATGCGGGAGTGGCAATAACTCTCCTTACCAGCAGGCGGCGGTAGTGTGTATTCGTCATTCGAAAGAGGCAACAACCGGAAGACAGACTGCGTGATACATCGAGAGAAGAAGAACAGACTGCGTGATATAAACAAACAACAAATAGCGTGTGCGTTCCATTTTCACTCTACAGCGAGAAGCTCATGGGGCTTTCCCGAACCTGTGTCGAGAGCTGGTGTTAAATGAAATCTCAGATTTGCCTTCTTAATAGTTTGTTTGGGTCCCTCACTTCCGTTTCGCTTCTCATGCACTGATTCGCTAGCTGAACAGCCAATCAGAGTGATTTCTTTGGCCGACAGCCTCCCGATTCAACATGTCGAATCGGCGGCGGAAGGTGTTGGCACGGCTGAAAAGACACGACGGGGCAGTACACACCAAGACACACCAATCTGAGTAGGGCGACACGACGCTCATCGACGGCCCGACATCTATCGACGCCGAAAATCGGCTTGGTGTGTAAGGGACTTAAAGTGCCAGTGAAGTGCATTTTTTTGCGCCAAAATGAAATGGCAGTTTCATTTCTTACATATAATTGTACCTGTTCATGGCTAAAATAATTTTTTAGGAAGTGCGAGGGACGAGATAAACATCGCAAATTTTTCAGAGTCTGAGCCTACCGCTGCTGCAGACGATAGCGGCTGTGACGTCACAAGATGGGCCCAGTTGTGATTGTAAACATGGCGGAGACTTCGGAAAGTGATACTGGTGCGAGAGAAATGAGTGATTTTGACAGCTTTTCGGACAGGATAGATGAGGAAAGTGGCCATGGAAGTCAATTTAGTTGAGGACAATATTTTGTCATAGATCTAGAGTAGATCTACACACAGGATTGGCCATCACCTGATCATACATTCATCTGTTCATAGCATGATGCAACATTCATGTTCACATGCAGTGTTGTGCTAGTTACTGAAAACCAGTAACTAGTTACAATTACTAGTTACTTCACTACTTACACCAAAAAGTAATGCGTTACTGTGAAAAGTAACTTTTTAGTTACTTAAAAAAGGGCACCCATTAATGCCCTTATACTGTAGCCTTCATTTCAGTACTGTTATTGCATCGGAGAATAATACAACCTGTTGATCAACTTGACATGCATTTGCATCACTGAACTCTGCTAAGCAATGTGGTCTATACAAACACAAACACAAAGATATGTTTCAAAGTGCCAATCCAGCCGCTGTTGCTTAGGTGGAGGTGGAGTGGCGTCGGATGAGTCTGGGTCTGTGGTCTTAGCTACTAGCTTCGTCCCAGCATGTTGTTTCTGCAGATGTTTCAACAGATTTTAATTGCTGTTTTGGGCAGTCGATAGGATCTTTGACCCACCAAGACACAACTTACATTTAACTAAAACGTTCTTTTCTTTGTGCTCGACAAAAGTGAAATAGTGAGAATATCTCCAGGCGGAGAAACTCGACTTGAGCTCTGCCGCCGCCATGATAGTCTTGTTAGTAGACACAAACACAGTGGCCTTTATTTTTCATAAACAATCTACGAATCTACGAAACAATAACACCAGCCACTCACCTTCATCTTTTGGTAACAGAAACATCGCCACTTCGGCAGAATTGACATTACCACAGCCAGCGGCAATGCATCGCTTCCCGTGTGTTTTTCCTCCCTTTTTCTTCACTGTCGCCTCCATTGTCAGGTTTCCTCGATTGGCAATCACTTCCAGTCGACTGCGAAACACTTTCCAATAAAATACTCGCTCAAAAACGTTGGTAAATTCCACTTTGAAACAGAGACAAAATGAACGGTGGTGAATGTAAAAACTTCGGCTGAGCCCATCTTCTGACGTCACGCAGTAGATCGCAAGCCACGCCCACGAAGGCGGAGGTTTCCCAGCGGAAAATTCCAACTCGTCAAATTCGTTGCTATTCCAACATCTTTTATATGGGTTCCAATGGACAATTTTGGTCATTACTATACGTATTAGCATAACAGATCATGCACCGGCGCACACTTCACTGGGTCTTTAAAGTAACAGACAGAGAATCAGCACTTTTGAAACAGGGCTGAAACAGGGGGGATTATGGGATGCTGCAATGATCTGTTTGGTATTTAGAGCCAAACACTTCAGAGACATGTTAGGTATATATCTGAGACCTATAATATATTGATGAGAAACAGTATAATAGGGGACCTTTAAGATAAATATGATGTACAACTGGGGTCAGATGACTACATATCACAGTGAGCCCTATATAAAGGTTGAGTATATAACTGCAGCTCCTCTCTGTGTTTTCTGTTGTTTGTCAGCACGCCGGCTCTCACCCGTACATCGGCTGCACCGTCATGGTTCTGTCACTCATCCAGCTCATTATGGGAGCTCTCCGACCGGCCCCCGACTCCCCCAGGTAACACCTGAAACCACATTTTAACAACACCAACACTTGCTCGCATCCATCTCAATTAAGTGGATTGTTCCCTTATTTATTCCTGCGAGAAGCACCATTAGGGGTTTAAAATCATCCACGTAACCCAGTCCTGTCTCTTTGCATCTGCAGGAGGATTATCTTCAACTGGATGCACCTTGTGACAGGCACCGCTGGCCAGGTACTCGCTGGTGAGTAGAGTCATTAGGGAGGATATTTTCTGGAGAACCTGCAGAAGCTGCTCTGACGACACTTGTTTTCCAGTATCTGTAACATAACCATTATGGCAAAATATAATACTCCTATGCGCAATAATTGCTAAGCCTGCTGAACTTTGTACTTTACATCAAGAAGCACAGTTGCACTTACAATGATTTAATTCAAGAAGGTCTCAGGGTCTTATACTCTGGCCCTTTAGAATGATTTGTGCACAGTGAATCAGAGTTATGCTCATGGCCACTGAGGTACCAGATGGTGGAATTAAAGCACATTTGCAGTAAAAATACTGCAGTAAGAATCTTTCTCTAATTGGTTTTCTATATCCAAGTTTCATATTAAATGTATTAACAAGATAAAGCTGGTTCCACATCATTCCATATTATTTTCAGATGTGCAGAGAACAAATGTCACTGTGTGTGCTGTGTGCTCTGCATGTGTGACCACCCTCCCAATTCTTCTTCTTCTTCAATATCTAAACGTGCATCTCTACTCTCTCCCCCCAGTGGCGTGTGTGTTCCTGGGGGTCTCTCAGCAGGCGCTGCTGTTACCCAGCCCCTCTTCTCCTGCAGTGCTGGCTGTATGGCTGCTGTGGATCCTGCTGGCTCACCTGCTACTACAGATCCATTCCTGCACTCTCAGGAGAGAAGGTACTACCTATAGAACTCTCTAAGAAGTTTCTCTAAGTACCTGAACGTGGTCTTATTGATGTGGGCTGTTGTTTTGATTGTAGTGTAAGAAGAAGACATATTCACCACATCCTGGAGTCTCAGCGGACACCTCCACCTCCATTAAGAGCATTAAAGACATTAATGCTCTTAATGTCTTTCATTTTTGTAAAGCACTTTGAATTGCCCTAAGTTGAGCTCAATATTCAGAGCCCCTTGGTTGCTACTGAAAACAAGAATCTTCAAAAACAGCTCATACATGTGTCATTTCACCAGACTTCTTTTAAATTGATGCGTATTAATTCAGCGAGAAACAAAACACATTGCTTGGAGACTGAACAAACCACCTCGAGCACATCAGTGAATGTGGCGATGACATTCAAATCCAACGTGTTGCTAGGCTTTAACACATGACGATGCTCACGCTATGCAGATCCCCTAACATGTGTTCGTTAAATTCACCCGTGCCGTCAGTGCACTCCTCGCTTTTAATTCTGTCTCCTGTTAGCTGTAGATTACTTCCTTATGCCTGGGGTAAACAGTTGGTATTACTTGTTTGTTTAAATTAGCGGTAAGTGCTGCTGCCTGGACTGAGAAATCAATTGTTCTGTTCTGATGCATGATGACTAAAGATTTGTATGTGGGTATGTGTGTGTGTTTCCGAGGTGTGTGTAGTTATGTGGGTGTGTGTGTTTCTGAGGTGTGTGTGTGTGTGTTTCCGAGGTGTGTGTAGTTATGTGGGTGTGGGTGGGTGTGTGTGGGTGTGTGTGTCTGTTTCCGAGGTGTGTGTAGTTGTGTGGGTGTGTAGTTATGTGGGTGTGTGTGAATGTGGGTGTGTAGTTATGTGTGGGTGTGTGGGTGTGTGTGTGTGTTTCCGAGGTGTGTGTAGTTATGTGGGTGTGTGTGAATGCTAAATAGCTTGGAAATGTCAACTCTCTGCTCTTAATTTAATGACGGACCTGATATGAACTCTACTCTAATTTAAGTGTGATTTCTCCAAGCAGTGGAGAACAAGTGATGTTCTTGATAGAGATGAATTTGAAATAAGTGCTGTTTGGTATTTCTGTGTTCTCTGCTCAAACCTATCTGACTAAACATTGTACATCTACAGGGAGCGACAGAGAGAACATTTGGTCTGCTCAGTCATGGAGGCAGCAGCCTGAAGAGGTGAGATCTGAAACCAAACGTACTTTTCTTTGTGTTAGCTTTATTTATCTTCTATGTACTGATTTTTTTAATGAATCCCTTTCAGAAATCCAATGCCAAGAAGATCGTGTTCGTGGTGTTCCTATTGGGAAATACAGCGTTCCTGGCTGCCTTTATAACAACCATTGCAAGTGTGTAATGATCACAAATGATTATCTATATAATTATGTCTGGTAATTGTTTTACAATATATACATTTCTGCTATTTAATGATACTTCTTGTTGCTATTACTTGGTGTAAGATAGTTTATTTAAAGCTCATTGATAACTAAGGATATTTTAAATAGTACCTACATTTTCAGTTATGCAAAGGGCAAAACCTGTTTGACTCCTAAGACTTTACTGAGCACATGTTTACTCCGCAGAGAATGAACCATTTCCAGATAATTAAGCGACTTTCCTTGTGCCACCAACCCTCACGCTGATATGCTATCTTTGCACACAAGTCATCTCATCAACACCCGACAAATTAAGCCGGCCAACATTCTTCTTTTACATTGTTTATTGTTGCACTAGTCTCTTCAATAATTGCACGAGGAATACAAAGTAAAAAGCCCCCGAATATTAAGTCATAAGCCTGAAAAAGCCATGTCAGGGACTTTCCACAGAAGGTTTAAACATCAGCAAGCAACCTTGAGATTTGTAAGCTATAATTGAACAAAGAAGCATACAGACATGAAATGTAAAACAATGCTGTTTAAGGTCAGTCCAATCTAAGGAAAAGGAGTAACAAGCTCTAAGAAGCTGAACATAACAAGGCTTTGTAAATAATGATATCAACTTTACAATTATCATTAAATACATTTTCATATTTAGGAAAATCCCTTTTTTTTTCAGACAATTGTCCTGTAACAAAAAAAAAAAGGGGGTTGAATGTAAATGAAATTAAACTAAGAAAAATAAACAAGATGTAAGTATACTGTATCTTAAAGGTAGGGTAGGTAAGAATGGAGAAACCAGCTCGAGTGCGCTAGAATTTTGAAAATACACAAGCGGAAAAAATCTGCCACTTCCTTACAGAGCCCCTCCTCCAACACACACGAACGTGCACATGACCAATGAGGGCACAAGATACGTTTGTGCACAGATGGAAGGCTGACAGGCAGGTAGGCCATCCAGTTATTTTAGCCGGGCCGGCTCAGAGGATTGGTCGTGCTTTTTACAGCGCCACGGCTTCCACAGATGACATTTTTTAATGTATTTATTGTCAAAGCATTTAATATATTCATTGCTATCGGGATGTTAAGAGCATTCCATGGAATATAACAACAAGTGTTTCTGACGTGAATTACCTACCCCACCTTTAACTGTACAGTATGTAAATGAACATTCATTTATAGTCATATTGTATAGAGAATATAATACTATCTTTTGGAAACCTATCTAATTATTTTGTATTTCCAAAGCTCTGAGATTTTAGTCCACTTTGCATGTATATCATTGGTCCTCTAGTTTAAAGCACTGTGACAGCAATGCTCACTACACCTGTACGTATTGGATTGTCTAACTGCAGGTAGTGTGTGACAAACTGAACTCTAAAATGCATATTCATATGTATTCTCTCTAAATGATTTATGTAACAATATGTGATTTATACTTTTCAACTTAAAGGTATGGGTTTAATATATTCTTCATATTGTGCTGATTTACGCCCATCTAGCTCACCTTAAAATATTAATTTGCAGCGAATAAGCATTGTACGAAAATACAATTAATATACACTGAGCATGTAGCATTTGCTGTATCAAGACATACAATAACATCAAAATATGTTTTTAAATCTGATTTACATTTATAATGTCAAGAAAAGTTAAGCAAAGAGTGGAGTCAACATTACATTTGTCTAACATTCAGGCATCTCAGCAAAAACAACAACTCTCAGATCAGCAAATACTCATCTTTTAAAGCAACATTATATAACTGTTTTAATACTATAAAATATGTGTTCTTCTCTCTGATAGTGCTGTGGTAGCCTGTGGGTTATATATGAAGTCTCTTGATGTACAGAAAGCTTTTAACTTTGCAATATTAACGTGCTTTATGCCTTGCTTGATGTTTTGGCTGTGTAAGCAAAGATGTCGACTCGCTAGATTTTGGTTATTAATAAGTAAGGTAATCATAACAAATGCATGTCTAACACAACTAGCACTCTGAAACCACCGATTACTACATAATGTTGCTTTAAATAAAGGAAAGGTTCACAATCTTTCAATTCTATCTTAATACAGTAGTCACATGTCATAGATAGACTCATTGATTACTTTCATTTTCCATACTGGCCTTAAGACAAATCCTTATAACGCCGCCAAACTGTATGGGATTCAATTGCACTGTTTAACTAAAGTCTGCTCCTTCAATATGGAGTTCTTCAAACTCACTTGCAGTCGGCATCTGTTTTTAGTGTAAGCTTAAAGCCAGTCTTCACTGCTTGTCCAACACTTTACAGCAGACAAAGTGAAATGCTAGCTAGCATGAGAACATTTTTCGAAGAGTTAGTAGCGACCAAACTTGAGCTAAAAACACTCAAATGATTGATAAAGTTGCACTGCTCTGCGTCTAAATAGGTAACTACTACAAGGGATGATATGGTAATGTTTTGTCTTTGTCCCCAAGTTACAGAAAACATAAATTCAGTTACACAACCTTAACCCTCACAACTAATCTTCGTGCTATCAAAGCGTACCCTAGCTACAATTATAATGACAGCTACCACTAACGTTTTATGTACATATGGCATGTGAGTACTATATTAAGATTTATTTACTACTATCCCAGAAAAACAAGGTCAATATTCAAAGTATTTTTTTCTTCTACTGGCAGTTTTTTGAGGTTATGTGTTTTTAAACGGTATAATATGCAGGTGATCGTTCGCCAGGAGGCATGCCGATATTAAACATTATTGCATGATAATCACCATTTTCCACAGTTCCAAATCCTCATACCTTGTTTTGAGTGGAAGCTGTGTGTTGGCACTGTTCCTGTCGAAATTGTAATAAAGATGATTTTATTAATCCAACAAGTAGTATAAACTGTCATCTCTCCTGCAGCAGCTTTGATTCAAAAGGGATTAGGACACATCAGAAAACAATGCACACCCTCTGCCCAGAAGTTAGTGTTATCAGAATAAAACTGTAGAAGATTTATATGAATTTTGTCAACCAAAAAAAAACATTCTTATTGTCTTGCCAGTTTTGCCCAAAGCATCACAGAAGCAGAGCGTTTCGGTCGGTCACAAAATGAAACAAACAATTGCAACACTGCATTCAACTTGTATGAGTAAAACATTGACAATTGATGCCCATATATGGCAAACTGTTGACTTGGTCCTCTTCATTCGTTTTTTGTAAACTCGCCCGCCTCCCAGCGCAGAGCCATAGCACTCTTGCGTCTCCCTCCTGCGTAGAGGTCTGGAAACTAAGAAAGACAGCTGATTGTTTACCTGCTTTCAAAGCACTCCACCTCCTTGACTTCCACCTCCTCTCAGATTATAAGACTGAAGTGGGAAGCAAATGAGTGTCAATGCAATGGTATGGTCATACTGTTGAGTTACTTAGCTACATTTTGCTACAATTATGAAATGAAAATGTATGAGCAAGAACTTACTCTTTGATCACAGGATAGAGCAGAGCGATCCATCCTGTAGGCCGTTTTCATTGGTGATGATGGGGACGACTTGCACTTCACTGGTAAGATCAAAACATCATCATTAGCTTAATGCACACACACACACCAAAAGGCAAAACACGTGTACTGAGTGTTAATAATGTGGTCGATATATCGCTGACGTACCTGGATTGTCAAACGACAACGTGTCCATGTGATTTGACAATATCCTTTCGTTATCGAACCTGTCTTTCCCGTACATATTCACCCTCTCTTTCTTGAGCTCTTCCTCCCTCTGCTTCATCATCTTAATCTCTTCATCCACCAGCGACATTGTGCTTCTTGAACGCAGCTTGAAAAAGGGGTTGTTAAGGAACATCTTCTCCTGGGGTTGCTCACAGGCTTTGTTGAGTGAGAAATCGGAGGCACTTCGGATAATCAGGTTGGATGTCTCTAGGATGATGACGTTGGGGCTGCTGTCCTCGGAGCACCACTCTCCGGACTGAGCCGCCCCGTTGTCTTTGCCATGTCTCAGGTTGGATGTGAAATCATTTCTTGGGTCGAGAATGATGACGTTGTTTGCCGATACTTCATGTCTTAGTGGTTCCTTACTGGGTGAGGAGGTAATGATGAATGACGGCGTCAGTGGAGTGCTTATAGATCTCGGCATACTTCGTGATGGAGCACAATCAGTGGATTTGCCCATCCTGGAGAGGCCCTTTTCTCTCCTGAAGTTTTCCTCCCGCTCCATTGATATGCGAATCTCCCTTTCGACAGATGTCTCCAGGTCATCATACGGGGACCTGTAGCTGGAATCATCCAGGCCAGAATCCTCTGAGCAAGGGCTGAATTGTGTGTGAGGATAATCGCCAAGCAGATTCAAGTTCTCCAGTTCGTAAGCTTTCTTCTGAGTTCTTTCAATGTTGCGGACCGGTGTGTACATGAAGCTGTGGCTGCCGTGAAAGCTGGGGTGCTTGGTTGTAGGGATGATGATCTTGTTCTTAGTTTGCTCCTCCATTTCCCGCCACTGTTTTCGAGCCAGCTGGAAGTCCACATGCTCTGTGCTGACATTCTTACTCTTGGTCTCCTGTATCACACAGAAGTCTTTCGGTTGCTTCTTGTTCGAGTCTGCGTCGATGTGCTTGTCATTGGCGGCGTGGTTATGATTGGCATCTCTTCCATTTTCACCCTCATCTTCAGAGATTTTAGACAAACCTTGAAGGCCTAAAGGGTTATATTTAACCTCTTGTGGAGGGATAGGAAAGGAAATAGTATCCTCAGGTTGTTCCAGAACTTCTTCCACTTGTGGAACCTCAATATGGACTTCTTCGATGTTGTTGGTGTCTTCCTCCTGAAAGTCTGTCACCTCAACTTTCTGCACAAAGAGCTCCTGAGCACTCAGCTCAAGATTGTCCAAATATGAGTCATCATCTTCTTTATTTATGGAAGAAGAAAATATTGATCTCCATTTGTCGTCTGTGTCACTGTCTGAGGAAGCGGCTTCAATCTCAACTCCCAGGCATTCGTCCATATCATCAGGGTCTTGGTCATGGCAGAACTCATTGGAAACATCTGACATTGCATCTTCTCTAATACATTGCTCTAATATCGACTCCTCTGTAATGGGTGGTTCAAACTGGATTTCACAGGCCTCTGGGTCTTGCTCTGCATCGACTGCCTCATTCTGATAACCATCAGCTTCGAGATAAAGCTTATCATCCTCATCCTCAGGCTCCGGTTCAGGGTATAACTCTAGGTCAGGGTATGGCTCTGGCTCAGGGTACTCGTCTAGTTCAGGGTCTTGATCAGGCTCAGGGTACTGCCCCAGGTCTAGGTCTTCATCAGGGTAATAATCTGGTAGAGTGTCTTCTTCTGGTTCGGGGTATTGCTCTGGTTCGGGGTATTGCTCTGGCTCAGGGTATTGCTCTGGCTCAGGGTATTGCTCTGGCTCAGGGTATTGCTCTGGCTCAGGGAATTGCACTTGTTCAACATCTTGTTCTGGTTCAACGTCTTGTTCTGGTTCATCGTCTTGTTCTGGCTCGGGATACTGCTCTGGCTCAGGGACTTGTTCTTGCTCAGGATCTTGTTCTGGCATGTCCTGCTTCTTACAATGTACCTCGTTCTCATAAACACTGTCAGCACTGGAGAGTGTGTCGGACACAGAGGAGTTGATTGACTCATGCCTGTTGAGCTCTTCATGCCCTGATTCTAGTATCAAAGCTTCATTTGGAGCCTCACAAGGCGTTTCAGGGCAGTCAGTGTTGTCAATCTCAATTGTGCCGGTTGGCAGGTCAGTTAATAATTGGTCAAGCATCGCCGTTTCCCCTGGGAAATCTGATGAGTCTGTCTCTAAGCAAACAGGCTCGTCATCTGCAGTGCAATCTTCCCTGTGCTCAGGTGAATCAGCCACTGCGACCTCCACTTCACAGTCCATCGCCGGCTCCAATTGTTCAGTGGTTTCCATGGTGACGGCTGTGCTGCAACCTTCGTTCAGTTCTTTTCCATCTGCCTCGAAATCCATCGAGGTAGCTCTCTGAAAAAATAGAGAGAACAAGAAAAGTAGACTTATTTTCTGGGAGGCTGAAAGGGAGTTGTTAGTTTGTTCCTTTGCCAAATGCGGAGATACATTCAATTCCAGCATATTCACAGTACCCCTCCTTCACACTGAAATGATTTGCAGTCTTCGTAACCTTGTCTTCCTCCTTATGTTTCAAAGTCCCGTCTTTAAATATGCTTGTGTGAAATCACCCCAAATAACCAGCAACACATTATAATGTAACGAAATAGAAGCTGATGATTTTAAATCAGCCACTCCGCTGAACCAGGACTATTATTTAGACCTTAGATCAATATTGCACACTGCAACAAAGCACTTACCATCAATAGTGTTATTATATAAACATTTAGTGTGAAACAAAGCAGGAGAATCGCTGTGATGCATACAAATAGGAATGTGCAGACTAAAGATTGCGTTTGTTTGTGAACAAATGAAGAGTTTTGTCACTGCACAACTCACAATGGAAAAGATCTTCATTATCATCATCAACAGCAAAGACAAGAACACAGGACCGGCTCAATAACACTACAGGATGTCATTGTGAGTGTGAATGTAATCACACCAATGTGACTTTGGCAAATCTTCCTTAACAGTTCTTGAAGTGCAATAATCACATTTGTACATGTCCACGGACAGCACTTAAGAGCTCTGTGCCTGCGCCATTTGGAGAAACAGGAAAGGGGGGGAGGTGGGTTTGTGAATGTTTTCCTAAGTGGGTTATGTTCAGTAAGAGATGAAGCACATCAAAAGCAGCTGAATTAGATGGCATTATAGCTGTTCTTATGTAAGACTGCCCGGAAGGGTCTGCCTCCCACACACTGCCTGAGTGTCCCTGCAAGATGATTGTCTGTGTTCACAGTCGCACACATGTACTCACAGACATTTAAATAGCTATTACTTGTCAGTGTAAGAACAATCAGTGGCTACAATCAGTGCTTGAATACCAAATAACAAGATTCAATCCCTGATTGCCTCTTGCTCTTCACAAATCACTGTGGGTAACAAGAAAATGCACAGAATTAATCAAAATCTAAATTCACTAAGCATTTCATTTGTACAGTTTTACTTTTACTCCGCAGCATACAACTTTGTGAACAGAGCACATCTCACAGAACAATGAGATTAGTTCGAAAATTGGGGATATGCACGTGCTAAAACCAAATCTGAAAATGTGTTTTGATTCATAGTGAAGTGTCCAAACTTCAATATAGCACAATTACATTTCCACTGAATTAACAGCAAACACACAGTTGTTACAGAGTGATACCTCTCGCTATAGCCACCATATGTGTGTGTTAAGGGTAAATAGACTCTTCTCTTTGTCCACAATGAACATTCAAAGAGATATAAGAATGTAAAAGGTTAAGGGATAATCAGCCTGTTATTTCTGATATATCATCTATCTCTATGAAAGGCTCTGGTTGAATCTGCCCCACCCTGAATCCGAGGTGATGTGCTCCTGCTGCCAAACGTCGAGGCAAACGCTCACCAGGGCCTGAGGGCTGTTTTCACTTGAAAGCTGAAAATATTTAACAGGATGACCACGGCTACAAACATCAAACACTTCCAGCGCCAGACCGCTCGCTACCAAAAATCGAATCCTTTCTCCTCTTATTTTTCCACATGTCTCTACGGAGCATTCATAGCAGGCACATTCCTTTCATCACTCCTGCATGATTCATTTCAAAAATATAATCAGGCACAGATTTTGGTTGATAAATGAACATGATAAAATGATCAGTTGGTTAATTTGCTCATGGCTATGTTGTACCACAGTATGCCGTGTTCCATCAAGAGGCCACTACATCTCTTTTATTCATCCACATCAGTCACAATGCCTTGGTGGTCTTTGGAAGTTTTCAATTACACAAACAAATACGCCTACAAGGACACATGCATGCGACAGACTGAGTGCCATGGTAACCATCAACACTGCTAAGCCGCCTCCGCCTCAGCACCATCAGCAGACTGTTCAATGTGACGGGGAGCAGTGCTGTATTCATGTTGTGTGGGTTGAGTGGTAAATAAAAACGTCCTCATTAAAAAAAAAACACCCTGTCATGTTGGTAAAATTACTTTTACATTTTTAAAACAGGCACTGCAGCCCACAGCCTTCAGTTTTTTAGCAAGCTGATATGACAGTGTGAAAAAGAGAGGGAGACATCTAACCTAAGAGGAGGCATTCACTTTTTTCTGACTATAGGTCGGGAGAAACTGCAAGCTTTTTAATCGGAGCAAAAATATGTGATGTCAGCAGCTCTCAAAATATAATGGCATGATATCATTATGTGTTGTTAAATATGAACATATAAAATGTCACATAGGCCAGCAAACCTAGCACATGATGCAAGATAGGAGGAACACTTGACCTGTTCGTTACGGCTGAGCAACGTCTTTTTACTCAAACTGCACATCATATTTGACAGTGATCATTTAAAATGACAATTCTATTTCTGAAAAGGCATAATCGTTTTTTGTGAGCTTAGAGAAACCTCTGCAGAGCTTGTTCGCAATTCTTATTTTCTACTATGCCTCCAAGACCTGATACCCAAATTCCCTCATTAAATAATAAATGAACAAACTTAAGTTGCTCTAGTACATTTTTCCAAATCCCTACAGCTCCTGAATGTCGATTAGTTCTCTAGTCACAGTGCTGCATAAAACCAACATACATCTCTTCATAAAAACATGGTTGATTGCATTATTAAGTCATGGCCTATTTTCTTTGATTTCATCTTGATATTCCATCATTTGAACGGATGCTATGATTGTGAAACGATGTCCATTTTGTCGTGAATTCACTAGATGAATTCAGAACAACATGGGTGGGATTTCTGCTTTACAAAAACAGACTGCATGGACCTGCAAATAGACCTTGTGACCATTTACACTTTAAAAACATCTTCTTTTGAATGCATCCAAACATTCTTACATTTTAAGGATTTGTTTAACTATATCTACATTTCTCTTTAAGCTATCAAATCGAAAAGAAATATCAAAACCAGCATTGAATGCATCCCCATGGTGTGCATCAAAAGCCTTATGTATTGTTCCTCCATGCAATACAGCTCCATTATTCAACAAAATCAATGAGCCACTGTTTCACTGCTTGACATGTTCTTTCATTACTGTGAACAAACACTGTAGTTTATTTATACTCAATCCCATATACACCTTTCTGCTGCCACAAATACTCAATTGCACACATACTGTGTATTAATCCACCCCAGTAAACAGTCCACAACAAACACACCACATCCTCCTGGGCAAGCATCAATCAAATCCAGAGTGTCCAGCTGTTCGAGTGAATTACTGAGCCTTTTTTCACTTCTACAGCTACAACTTAAGTAGGAACCAATGAGCTTTGGGCGGAAAATCAGACAGGAAGCCAAAACATATTGAGACACAGATCGACAGATTGTTGGTTTGGGTCTTTTTGTTGACAAAGAACAACAGGCAATTTGAAAAACATCTTAAGTGTTGCTTAAATTGTGCATTTTTAAAGCTCCTTTAGGTCCAACAACAAGCATCCTGGAACAGCTGAACACTAGCAATAGAGAAATAATCTTAATTCTATGGCTGTAGATAAATATCCCTTTAATTTATTAGCTTAAAACAACACTGATCTATCTATTGCCCGATGTAATATAAAACTAAGCAATGCCTACCGTCAACGTGTAGATCATCCACACAGAAATCATATTCAGGGGACAGCTCGTAAATCACACGGATAGAAACAAGCCATACAACAGGCACATGCAAATGCTCCGGCTTTGTTGGAGTGTTTAAGTAAAAGCAAACTTTACATAACACACACACACACACACACACACACACACACACACACACACACACACACAGACACACAGACACACACACACACACACACACACACACAAGTGGTGTAACTGTCATTCAGATTAGGCCGAGTGGAGATGAGGCTCCCTGAGGCTGTTTCCCATTGACCGACAAGCACACAATCCCAATAAAAAGTGCATTAGCCATCAATAACTCAATGCTAATACATCGGGAATAAGGCTATTGTTTTGAAGCCCTTGGATGTGTTTCATTTCAACAAATCAAAAGTGAGTTAGGAGAAGAACATTAGATTAGAGAGGGAGCTGAACAATAATAACCAAATCTGTATCGAATGTGCCAATGTCCTCCTTTACAGACTCACAGATTGAGTCGCAGGCTTTGCAAACAGTTGTCCAATATGCTGTTCACAACTCTGCATGTACGTGCCAAAACTGCAGCAGCACTATTCTGGATAGAAGTTATGTGTTTGTTTGATCATTCGCCCCGTTGTTCTGCACATGTCCACTTTCTTCTTCTTTGATTTCAAGAGCACTTGCTTCTAAGCATTTTATATTGCAAAGGCCATAAATGACATGCTAAAAATAATGACGATACATCAACATATGCCGTTTACTGATACCTAAATCATAGAAAATGTACTATTAAAGTTTGTCCAGCAGTGTGTGCACAAATAGGTCATGGTAACAACGAGGTAAAATAAAAGAATGTTGATTGTTTCTAGGAGATGCTAACAGAGGCTTTCAGTCAAAGAATTACATGTATTAATCCATTTGTGTTGCTATGATCAACTACACACCTTTTCCACCTTTGCTCTTGAACAACAGTCATAATAAAAGCTGCTAGACGTTTATTATAAGAAACATCTAACAGGTTGTTTTAATCGTTTTTACTACAGTCAGTCTCTTAATTTTCACGGCACGTGTCGCAAGTGGGTACACCAAATAAAAAAGATCCAAATGACTGTTTGGGTGTCGCTGATTTCAAGGCAAGAAGCCTGTGAATCATCACTTGCTTTGAATGCCCACTTCTGTTCACTAATAATCTCCAGGCTCAGTGAGGAGCAGTTGAGACGTTAAGCCCTCCATAAAAAGGACACGTTGAAGTCGAGAGGATGGACACGTGAAAGCATTTTCAGAAGGTTTCATTCTACAAACTCAAGGCTGACATCCTCATGAGAATAAGGGACCTTGGAATAAAGTAGATATTATCTCAGTGGTATAGATCTTGTGCACAACATGTGTCACTACGCATGTAAAAGCTTATATCAGCCGTTTTCTCCTGGATATGAATTTCCATTCTCCAGAGAAAAAGAAAGAACATTTAAAAATGTCCAGTCTGTGATCCCTGATCTTAAAATATTTCAACCTGTCAACACTAAAGGAAAAGATAAGGGCTGTTAAGGCTGACTTTAAAGCAGCAGAGAAAGAAAACACACACACACACCACACAAACACAATACAATTATGACAGAGACATCAGTATGTGTGTGTGTGTATGTGTATCTGTGTTTGTGTGTGAGCTTTTGTCGCACCCACACACACACACACACACCCACACACACACACTTCTGTTCGTGAAAGCCTTGAAATCACCGGCTCCCTCTCTGTTCTAAGAATTCATATGTAATCATTGCAGCGGACTGAGAAAGAGCGCTGCAGGCTCATCTGCACTTATCATCATTTCTCTCATCTTTGAAAAACGCATCCCTGAAAAGAGTATGAAGCATTCGTTCTGCTCCATGATTGTCAGAAAATGTTCAAAACACCAATGAGTCATAATCAAACACACAATCACAAACACAACACAACTACTGAAGCCCAAAAATACCAACAACAGCTTCAAATGTTAATTATGCCACAAGTGTCCGTGTCCGGCTGTAATCTGGAAAAGGAATGGAGCTAAAAGCGTCTAAAAGAGTACAGACAGGACGTATTGAGGCACGGACTGACACATTGTTGGTGCTCTACCAATATATGGAATACCAATAATCCCCCCCTTAAATACTTACTAACTGCTGGATACAATGGATTGATTCATTGATTGCTCTACATGAAGCCCATCCTCGATGGACTCACAAGACGTGAAGCTGTCATACTTATTCTCTGTTATAGTCCAAACTCTACTGACGTCAACCCTTTTTATTTTGAGCATTCAAAATCACAAACAAAAACAACGTCTGCTCTCCAGGGACACCTTTGTGTCAGTCAATTGTTAAAGAGCACTCAAGGACTGGATTTACTGGACCAACAATTGCTGGAGTTTGTTAGGTGCACAATAGCTAAACATAATCTGAAATTACACAAAAATATGTATTTTCTCACAACAAATATCTCCCAACTTGGAAACCATAGGCAACTGTATGACAAGACACTACTAGTGAAACAAATGTGGGTTAACTAACCCGTTCTTTACTGAATAATCAGCTGATATCGGCATCTTGTGTCAAGATCAAACATTCAATCTTATCATAAACGTGAATAATGTAATCAGTCATCACAAGGACAGCCCAACTTCACTGCTTAATCACATCCTCTAAGCCCCCACATGCCGACACACACACACATGCATAAGCACACACACACACACACATTACCGCAGCTAGTCGATCAGCATATTATAATCCTAATAACTCTGATCTGCTGGGAGGCTTGCGGCATCCCTCGGTCCACATCAATAACAAACACATGGGGTGTTTTCCGTTTTAGCAGCAGATGATGCAGTATGGATCTGCAGCCTGACGGAGAGGAAAATCTTTGCAAACTTTTGTTCGAGTGTTGTGTGTGTGTGTGTGTGTGTGTGTGTGTGTGTGTGTGTGTGTGTGTGTGTGTGTGTGTGTGTGTGTGTGTGTGTGTGTGTGTGTGTGTAAATAGACCTACCTGAGACAGGATAAACGCAGAAGGCTCTGCTCTGTTTCTGAGTGCAGCATCACACTGGCAGCTCTGCCTGGCTGCTGCCGCCTCTGATTGGACGGCAAGAGGAGGGGGGTGTACTGGAGACAGCCAATACTTGAGCTTTCTTTGATGAACCCACTCTCAGGCAGAGAGGAGCTCATCTTGTGCTCGAACACACACTCCATCCCGGAGCAGGATTGATTTGAACCACCAGCTTATTATACATTCTTACTCTCTGCTATAGGAAGATCTTCAAATGCTACATTTACATATTTAATTCAAGAGCTTGGGTTATAGGTTAAAAACAAGAATGTTCATTATATAAGCCTGTTTTTCCTGCTGTTTTGAAAGCACTTCATTTGGCAGTGATTTTATTTTCCAATCACAGGGTTTCAGGATGATTTAAAGGCAAATCAAGCGGAACCAAAAGTGCTGTTTCTGTGAAATCAGTAAATAACTTGTGATATCTTGGTACTATAAATGCCAACACCATATAACCCCATTTTAGTTATTTTTGTCAGACATGAATAAAGTATAAATGTGAGGTTTATAAAAATGTAAAAGACATTTGCAAATAAACCAAACGCTCAGTTAATGACTATCACTCCTGCATCCAATTTAGCGTTGAAAATCACGTTTGAACATCAACGTTTCAATCCAGAATTAATGTTCCTCTGGCATATCCACAGACCTCCGTTAAACTGCTTTCTCTGGGATTTGTCTTTCTCATGTAAGGCTGCTCAGGAGTGCTAATTACATCCACAATGTGTGACTGACTACTCAATCCATGCTGTGAAGAATGAGTCATCTTTTTCAGCCAAAAAACATCTCTGTTAACACGGCACGTTCACTCCCGTCAGAGGAAGACAGCATATATTCACACACTTGTTAAGGTGCCTACAGTGCTCCAGCTAAGAGAGACGGATACACCGTGAATATTTCGGTGACAGCGATGACAATGGATGGCCTCAGCTTTATCACTTTCTCATGTTTTTGATCTTTTATACGAAATTGCCGTTATATAACTGTATCCTTTGTGCATAAAGTCTAAGGAGCCATCACAAAGCAAACCAAGGGCGAGTGCTCGACATGAGCAGCAAAAAAACAAGTTCAATTCTCTCAGCCGTCAGTCCTTTTCCTCCTGCAGACACAACTCAGAGCTGCTCGCCTCCTCTATACAGAGACGCTCAGACAAACACATAAAGACATCTTTTTAATCATATTCATGTTTTTTAAATGTGAATTGAAGCTCTGTACTTGTGCTATTACATATCATTCATTTATTAATTCAAAGTGGCAATAGACATCTTTTCAAATGTCCTTCATACTGTTTCCAAGGTGTGTTATTGTCAGATCATATTATGTAGCATCCTATATAGATCATTACAAAAATGCAAATAAGTGTATGAAGTCATCTGCTGATATTAAGTGCTGGCTATATGTCATTGTTACTATCAGGTACTGCTGCCAAAACAACACCGTCACAATTAGAAGATGAAGACATATTTTTAATCACAGAGAAGGTAACAGCAGACAGGACTGTTAATGTACACATTCAAAGTAGAAATTCAAACACCGCATGGCATGATTAACACCTTTATTGAAAAAAAAGGCACCACCATAAATTAGTCACATGTCATTTGTTAGACGCTTTTATCCAAAGCGATTTACATACATTCAGTACTGTGGACAATCCCCACAGGAGCAATTTGGGGTGAAGTGTCTTGCCCAGGGACACAACGACATGCTGACTGCAGTGGGACTTGCTACCCCCTGATTCGTAGTCCAGCACACTATCCACTGAGCCACAGCCTCCCACCACTTACAGTTACCACAAATAACTGTGGACACCCTTTCTGAAGCTGGCTTGGTGCACCAAACCAAAAGAAACAATGTTGACAAAAAGCTGGAACAACACTTTTTCCAAACATGTTAAGATTTATTTGAGGTTAACGGCCAAGAATTAAAAAGGCAAGAACAAGATGAATATCCACATACATATGGTCACAAGACACCTTTAAAGATTTAGTTTGGCTTCCTGCAGCATAAATATCTTTGGCAAAGTGCTGCAGTCACACCAATATTAGAGGCAAACGATGGCAAGATAAGGCTTTTCACAATAAATGCAACAAGAGGAAGGTTAGGAGCAAGGCTGAGATATCTTCAAACCTATTGTAAGAAAAAACAACAAGAATCACTTAACAAATCACTTCAATTATTCTCCTACATTTCTTCTTCAATGACCCAGTTTCTCAGGAAGTGGTAATCTTCCTTCTTATCTTCCTGTTGAACAGAGCTTCATTTCCTCCATATTGATGCTTCCTGTGTTTGCCGTGTCCCCCCTATGCCCCTGCAGGTAGGGACTTGGCTTCCCAGACTTGTGGATGAATGTGGGCTTGTGGAGCCCTAAATCATCCCAGTCTGAGTAGGCATCATCAATAATGTCTCTGCGGCCGGTAACATTGGTTTTTCCCATTTTGGGTTGGAAGACCTGGCTCTTGTATCCCTCTGGGTGGTATGAGAGACACTCCTCGGTCCTTTCTTCAGGACTACATTGGGCCTCTTCATCATTATCGTCATCGCTGTTGCCGATGACCACCAGTTCGGCCTGGATGTCTTCCTCGTCTTCGTCAGCGTTCTCGTAACCCATGAAGATCATAGTGACCGGTTCTGATTCCAGCTCCTCTGGCAGTTTGTTGGCGAAGTTCAGAGACTCGATACTCTCGGAACAGAAGGGGGAAAGTCTGTCGAATTCACCAGAGCTCTCTAAGAAGGCATCGGTATCACCCAGCAGACCGCTGGCTACTGACGCACAACGGCTATCGTCATCCATGTAGAACGGCTGAACGGTTGTAGGCATTCCTTCAGATCTGGCTTTGACTGAGACAAGAGACGGAGTCTTTGTACTGCCTGCTTCCGTCTTCCTGTTGGTGAGTCCTCGTGGAGTTTGAGCCCCAAACTGTGGCTGTGAAATCGGAGGCCTGTCACCCAACGATTGTCCTGGAATGTGGCAGTAGGGCAGCTTGATTTCCTCTCCAGGTCTTTGGCCTCTTGAGTCTTGTTGGATAGGGCTGGGTGTTTTCGGGCTGGTCCATCTCTCCAGGTCTTGGCTGTGCTGGCTTTCTTCTTTGAGTGTTGGGGTTTCTCTCGGTGTTTGATTGGGCGTCCTGGGTGTTGGGGTTTCTCTCGGTGTTTGATTGGGCGTCCTGGGTGTTGAAGGCCTGCTCTCTGTGTAGGGTGCAGAGTAGACCGGCTGATGGTACTGCACCCCAGTGGGAACGTTCCTATCTGTGGCTTGATGCAGAAGCTCTTCCACCTCTTTGGGCGTCATCTCTCCAACTGATCCACTGGGCATTTTGCCTCCATCTGGGTGCAATGCATATACTGACTTGCGGCCATCTTCATAGACCTTTAACCCCCTCTCCTGGAGGCTTTCTGGGGTGATGGTGGCTGTAGAGACCACCTGACTTTTGCCTGTTCTCTTATCATGCTCCACACTGATCTCCATCGCAAACGTGGCTGAAATAGAGAAAAGACTCACTGTAAATAAATGTCTTGTTGCTGAACATTTCATATTGTAACTTTGAGGTAAAACAAGCATGCTTTCACACTATTACTTAATACATTGCATTTTAATTGAGATCAGTTTAAGGCAATGGCATGTCTTTAAAATGAGTCAATCAACAGAAAAGGAATATTTCCTTTTTGTTCTTCTAATGCTAAATGCTTTTGCCTTAAATAAGATTTAGAGTGTTTTCTTATTGATTAAATGCCTACTTAATGCAGTACAATATGTACCTCTGCCTCCTGTCTTTTAGTTTTTACTCAGTCAGTATGCTGCAGTCTTTTCCAACCTCATGAAAAAGTTGCTGTCAATGATTCATGACTCCAGCAGAATTCTAAATGGAGGCATAGAAATGTTCAGTTATATTCACACTGAACTCTAAGTGCTTCATCATTTGCATCCTGATGAAAATGGCAGCTTTTAAAATAGCATTATGAAACCATTTTCAATCAGAGCACCCGGTCTTAACGAGACAGCTAAGCCTAAAGAGCACAAAATGGATGTCAGCAGGGTGCCGATAACTCTGGGAAATTGCTGGCAGGCATCTAAAATCTCCCCATAGTCCAATGGTGCACCACATTTTATTATACTTTCAACATCCTAACTGGTTTTGAGAATCAGCAGTAAATGATGTCCGTACCTTTTTTTGGTTCCTCACTACCAGGCCTATGTATAGCTGGGCTTCTTGTTGGTATTGGAGGGTAGAAGAATGGTAAATCTTGGAGTGGCGAGGAGACATTACGCATCGCATCTGAGGAACAAAGTTTGAACAGTGAGATACGAGAACACTTTATAAATGCCAAGCCATGCCATGATTAGTAAGGTTATAAAAGATAATCATTAAAGGAGGTATCATTATTTCCCAGTTATGTACATATCACAAAATAACATAACAATGCATGTTAAGTTTTTAAGCCCACCAAACAGGGTAAAATAAGGGGGATAATTAAAGATGTTTGAGCAGTATGGTTATTCTCTTTATTACTAAAAGTGAGACGTTCAGATTAATCTCAATCTCTGAAACACAGCGATGACATCGGTATGAATTCAGCCAAACAACATGGCATTACAATTATGAAATCACAGTTTCAAAATAATGGGCCTAAAAAAATAACTATCCTGTGTCTGAATTATAAATAATTGAGGTTAACATGTTAGTATATTAACAATAGATTAAGTATTATGACTATTTAAATAAGTAACATTCATTTGTGTTAGTTAAAACACTTAAATAAGGTGAGATCTATTAGTAGAGTGTGTTAACCCAGCCTAAGAAAAGTGTTACAGACTCACAACAAACCCAGATGTAAAGAGTAGATTGTACCTGCTTGGAAGTCTGCGTTGAGCTCCTAAATGTGAAGACAGAGTAGTTGAAGGTCAAAGTGGTGAGAGATGCAGCGTCACAGCAGTGCTACAGATTAATGGTGCATCAGCAGTCCATGTCGCATTAAAGCCACATTTATTCATTTCAGACCAAACACAGCAACCAGAAAGCAAATTATTCATGTTAGTGCATGTGTGCCGCACGCCCACCAGGAGAAAAATCCATTTACCTGCCACCTTATTCACTGAAAGCAGCCTCTTGTGGAGCCAAGCACACCCACACAGTCCCCAGTAAGTGCATCTTGTTAGAGGCGAGCACAGATTAGAGTATTTGGAGGGAGAGCCACAGGCGGCATGGTGTGAGTAGCAAACAATGACCTTTGGATTCAGTTTCAGTAGATTTGTAGAAAGCTCTAGAATCTACCACACAGGACATTCGTTGGCAACAAAACTGCCCAACAGAAATCTCCTGTTATTCATATAAACAAGTTATTTGTTCGGCAACAACATGACTAATGCAAGCAGCTTTGCTAATGTCCAAAGAAAGAAACAACCTTAAGGATCCCAAAGAACCAGAAACCTAAATCTCAGTTTTATAAACAGGACATTTGTTGGCAAAAACATGTGCAACAGAAGGGTTGATAATATATTTCCTGTCACGTGATTTTCATATACACGAGTTAATTGCTTTACTTGTTTACACATCGCTAGCAACATGGCTACGAGGCTAATATCAGTCTTGCTAATGTCCAAAGAAAGAAAGTGTGGGGGAAACTTCTGAGGCAAGTGGAGTCAGGACTCAGAGAGACACGAGGAGAGCTGGAGCTTTGATGGAGTCAGGACTCAGAGACACGAGGAGAGCTGGAGCTTTGATGGAGTCAGGACTCAGAGACACGAGGAGAGCTGG